>JAVTVY010000687.1:0-33860 GCA_036873755.1 Hanleya hanleyi
TGAAACTGAAATCCACAGCTTGTGCTATTTCGTGGAAAAAGGGTCTAAATCGAGTCCTTCAGACACGCATTTAGACGCGAAGGACACGCACGTTGGATCACAAGCGCCTCGAAATTTTCTTTTACCGAGTTCGAATCCCAGGAGGGCAACATGTGTGACGTCGACAAGTTATTTCAATCTTTTTCATTTTTGTAAAAAAATTGCATTCAGTATATCTGAAATAACATTTTAGGCTATCATTCTGAACCAATTAAATGTAAAATAAATATTGTTTACCGATGGCACGATACCGTGTGGACATTAAGGGCAAATCAAACGTTGAATCGAATGATCAGTCAGTCGAATTGACAGTTGCCGCCGACGACAAGTTGTACATTGCATTGTGATTGACAGATGGAGAGAAGAAATGCACATTCCTATTAGTCGGCTGGCTGTGGGCAAAAACCCCGCCTTACAATACCATATCCTTTACTGTAGATGATGTGGAGGAATTCCTAAGGACCCAAGAAAATGAAAACACCAAAACAGAAACAAACGATGATATCAATTTTCAACTCTTTCCTCGCATCGTCAGAAGGAGAGATTGAACCAGAACAGAACAGCTTTCCCCACAAGAACTGAATAATCACATTGCCAATTGGCATCGCATTGCCAATGTCAATTGCCAAGGAAGAATGATGGGAGTGAGTATGAACCTACAACATTGAGGTCATACCTTTCATCAATTCACAAACATTTGAAGAAGAAGAAATATGGTATACCCATCATGACAGGTATACAATTCAACGAAGACCACCGGGGAAAAAAACATACCAATTGCAGCTGATCCAATGTCGCAAGAAAACATTCAGAAGTTAGTGGGCGTCAAAGAGTTGGGGCCTGATAATCCAAATTCCCTCCTGCAATCTGTGTGGTTCATCAACTCGGTACATTTCGGCATCAGAACTGCGAAGGAATCTCCGAACTTGATCTGGGAAACATAACCCTGAAAGGAGAAGACGAAATACAGCCAGGAGCGACAAACGAGAACTCGCACAGACGCAAATCCAGTAGTTAGGTTGAGCAATGCAGGAGCTTACACTACTCATGGAATGCCAGAAAGATACCCAGTCGGACTTTACCTTGAGTAAAAATCAGTGCGTCCTGAAACATTCAATTAAACGAAACATATAAAGAGGATGGGAAAGGACGTCGGCGCAGTGACTAGAGGCGGACAGGCCAATATTCTGACTGCATATCTGAAAACGTGAAAAGAACAAAACTTATTCCTGTGATGATTTGTATCTCAGCCACGCTTTTATTGCCGTTGTTCATGTGGACATTTGGAATGACATGACCACACGGCCCCAAGCACCAGCTTGAGCAGCATCAGATACAAATACCCAAGGTCAGTGATGTAGTTAAACATTAATAGTTCTATAAATTCATCTGATGGAAACTGATCTATGTGACCATTACATAAAATGAAAGGGCCCGAACGGAGAAAATACCGTACTAGAGTACAAGTTCTTATTCAATTACAACGCATATAAGGGAAGTGGGAAGAGGTGCCGACATACTGACAGAGCCACATGTTTTCACAGTATAGTCTTCTGGTTAACCTATTCTAAAGCACATACCAAGAATCTAACGATTCGTGATATGTGTTGTATCTCAGGTACGCTTTTATTGTACCTGTTCATGTGGCAACTTGGATGACATGACCACACGGCCCCTAGGACCGGCATAAGCGGTATTAGATACAAATCTAGAGTGCTATGATTGAAATGCTCTGACAACTCGTATATTGGTAATTGGCGAGCTGTGTCGCTGTGACAACTCGTACACTGGGGATTGGTGAGCTGTATCGTCGTCAGATGAAAATGACCGCATTTAAAAGAAGAAAAAAAACTAGTCTGTAAGGCCCGATGTCGACCCAGAATCAACTTCCCAAATTGTCATATGTCTGTGAGGCCCGACGCCGACGAAGCGCCTCATTCTCCATTATGTTAATGTTCATGTGACACGACCACACACGCCTCTAACACCGGCGTGAGCAGTATTAGATACAAATAACCAAGAGCAATGATGTAACAGCCTCATCAATTCATCCGATGGCAAATGATGATCTATGTGAACATTAGATAGAAGAAACGGCACAAATGAGGAAAATATTAGTAGAATGCAACTTCATATTTAAAACATAAATCTATGGGCCCCGTGTTAACCATAGTCACAAACTTCAATTTTTGAGGGTAATCGTCAAACTTCCACCAGTGGAATACCCCGACAGCCCTTTCTATCTACTAATTAATTATGCCCGCCCCAAGCCAGGTTTGCTACAAAGCATCCGCCATGGGAATGAATAAACTGTTTGAAATAATTGGGCCTCAAGATGGTTTCTCTGTTTATCTTCCCTTGTGTTTACTTGGTGTATAGTATGTACATTTTGGGGCAAGTATTTAAAACGTCACTAGTTCCTAATTCTGAATGAGAAGAAGTCGTAACTGTGTGCACGGTATGATATATATTCGTTTGATGTATGAACGGGTCAGCGCGGTATTATGGCTGTTATTTGAGGTTTTTTTAGACTCCACTAGTTATGTGATTAACAAAAAGATCGCATGACGGAAAAACACTGTTTAAATTTTCCATATTCTAGACAGTTCGGTGAAATGTAAAATTCAGATGAAAATTATGCATTTATATTAAACTTTCCGGTGGTTTTTAAGATCCAATAAACAAACATTACCCGTGGATATGTATCTCTACCCCTTTAATATTGCGTTTAATTGACTTCCTTGCTATATTGGGCGTAAAATCGATTTTCATGATTTGGGCAGAAAATAGCCGACCTGGTGATATTCGCAGGTCTGTTCATCGAAAACCATCAAAGTTCTACAGGTCAACCGTTTTTCTACTGGTCAATACCCCAGCTACCTACAAAAAAAAAATAGGGTTGGTTTTGAGGCGGAAACCACCTTTTCCAGGACAAGCGGGCACTTTGCCCTCTAGCTCCGGTGTAGCCTTGTTCTATACTACGTGAGAACAACGTAGTATAGAACAAGGCTACACCGGAGCTATTTGCCCTCAGGCATCTCCTAGGCTCATCTGTCCCCAAACTTTAACATAGAGAATGGACACTGACACATTTATACCAGCACCAACGAATGATTAAGATCATATTTTACTGAATTTCTAAACGATCTGGAAGAAATATGTTTCGTTGTTTGCGAAATGGGGAAAAGATCTGCATATTCAGTAAACACTTCAAGTGCTTCAATACGGGAGTTAGATCAATTTGGTATCAGTACTATTAAGAGTGGAACTATAATGTTATTTGACACCTAGTCGAGCATATTACAGTAACGCATATGCTTCAATACGGAGTGGTTGGATATACAAGATTTAAATAAGAATAATTGTCCTGCACGTTCGATGATATTGTTCATAAATCGTTTAACAAAGCTCGAAAAAGGTACAGAACTCGGCAGAACTTAGATAACCGTAACGATTCTGTTAAAGGATTGTCTCCCTTCATACACAGAGTCAATCACGCCAGACTAGACTAGACGTAACTATTTTGTAAATATTATCTTATACTTTCCAAGAACACAAAATTAAATAGGTGGTGATACACAATGCCGGAGTAATGACAAGAAGTCCTATGACCCCAGAGGCAAATATACTCAGTGCATATTTCTAAAAAAACATCACAATATCGCAAAGTGATTCTTGTGATGATTTGTATCCCAGCCACGCTTTTATTATAGCTGTTCCTGTGGACATATTGACTGGCATGACCGCACGGCTCCTAGTGCCAGCTTTAGCGCCATTAGATATAAACATTCCAGAACGATGATGTAATGGCCCTATCAAGTCAGCTATTTGGAATAACATCGATGAATTTAACCTCAAACCTGTATTTTCTAGCCTATTCTAATACTTGTGACTTTGTCGTCAGGTCGTTCTTACGTTCTCAGTGTGCAGGTCTTTTCTGTCGTTAATTTTGTGAGCCCTCTTTCTAGTGGTTTCCTCGTTTCATATTTGTCATTTCGCTTTTATTTTTCGTATCGTATCGTTGAGATCTACAGTCAGGACCGTAGTTGCCAAGCAGTCAACTTTCTCTCTTGTACATCCGCTAATTTTATATCTCAAACGCTACGTTCCATAAGAAGCTTCGTATAACGACGTAACCGAAGAGCGAAGAGTCTTTCATCCATTCGCCTTCTAGATATTTTTATTCAGATCTGTCTTCGTTGAGCTTATAGCATATGTGTGTTTGAACCGTTTGAATATCATGTGTCTTACATCTCCATGATGTTCAAATGAACAGTCACAATCAAAGCGTGCTTGAGATACATACTCTGGAAAAGGACTCGGAAATTCATTTCGATAGAGAATAATGGTTGGTGATTAGGATTTTATGTAAATAACGTCATCATTAATAT
Source organism: Hanleya hanleyi (assembly GCA_036873755.1). Classification (NCBI taxonomy): domain Eukaryota; kingdom Metazoa; phylum Mollusca; class Polyplacophora; order Lepidopleurida; family Hanleyidae; genus Hanleya; species Hanleya hanleyi. Next base: position 4,431 of record JAVTVY010000687.1, read on the forward strand.
TTCCTGCTGGCATAATTGAAAACTGTTGACCGCCTCTCTTCTTGCGAGAAACCAATTTGTTGTTTTTTTCAAATATTTTTCCATACATATTGAAATTGGTGATGTCATACGAAATACATGTATGTCTTTTACCTGTATACGACGAGATTCTGCTGGTGGACGTTTCGTCCCCGAGGCCCGCCCCCTGTACAGACCGTTTGGTCTTTGATATATGTTGGCATTGTGGGAAGTTGATGCTGGGTCGACATCGGGCCTTACAGAGTAGTCTTTTTTGTTAAATGCCGTCATTTTCATCTGACGACGATATAACTCACCAATCCCCAGTGTACGAGTTGTCATAGCGACACAGCTCACCAATTACCAATATACGTGTTGTCAGAGCATTTTCATCATACCGCTCTACATTTGTATCTAATATGGATGACAGCTGAATATTGAATGTCGAATCTGACGCTTGTCACGAAACGAGATCTTCTTTTGCCCTCAGTTTACCGTATTTGCTGTTCCAGCAAAAATCCTAACGATGGGGTGGGCGGCAAGAGTTTTTTTTCCTGAAGGTGGTGTTATTCTTCCAGAACAATTCCCTGTGGATGGCGGTATAAAATATGAAATGGGGTATTATATTTCCGATTTGTGATTGTTTCCCTACAGCTAAACTATTTATTGGAATTACCATATGTGATTCCCAACACGCAAAAATAGTAAAATATCACCGTATAAAATTTCGCGACACTCTAAATACCAGCTCTGTAGACGTACAAGTTTGACGAATCGTGCGCCGTGAAATGTGGAACTAAATAGGATAATCTCCCTTTCCGTATGCATCCAAAATGGGACGCTGTATGTTCTCGATTGTCTGCGTGAACAGATGCGACGGAGAACGAATTTTGGCGCCCTTTTGCAGATGACTTAGTGTTATTTGTTTTATTTATTTCAATTGATATTTATTTATAAACAGATATTTATTCTTATCTGTTTTCGTCATGTTGTTCATCGAACAATGAAACTATGTTTCAAATGTATATACGTCGTTGGGCGAAATTTCTGGATGTACAATGTATCGAGCACCGCCTTCAGGCATGAACTTGATACAGTGTCATGAGCGAGTACTCCATGAGCAGATACAGTTATTAAACCTGGATACATTATAACCAATCTTTGGATATCAGGATAAAAGTGTGGTACACCAACATTTGGACAAACCTCATGTTTGCATTTAACTCCTATGGGTGGTTCCAGACAGAGAGGATACATTGGATTAAATTTCCTGTGGATAGGAATGTTCAGCAATTTAATATTCCTATGGGTGGTAGGGCTTCAAAAATTTTGGCGCCCACCCCGCTCATAGTATTTTTCCTAGGACAGCCCACAGAATTTGAGAAACTTAGAATGGAGGCGTCTGGTGGTGCAGCCTTGTTTGCAATTATGTTCTGTGGCACTGGTTAAAATCGTCACATTGTTGCACAGGACCTTATAATGCTACAGCGATATGTACACGTCGCATGCAGGTCATGTGGCTAGTTAACTATGTCAAAATTTTAATCATCTCTCTTGTCTCTTGTGAGAGAAGGCTATTTTCATTTTTGTAAAGGCATATTGTCTAAATGTGATGTTCCATCTGGATCATCAGTAGTTTCCTTCAAGTCCAGTAAGGGGAGGATTATATATACGCCACAGCTCCGCAAGTATATGGACTGTCCAATGCTAAGAGATAGCGTTTGTGTGAATATAGCGTTTAGTGAATGCGAAGAAACGGGCTTTGAAATGGTTATCCTTGGACAGTTTCTGCATATAGGCGTATTTGTACTAGAACAGATATTGGTCTGCCGAATGTGGTGCACAATTTGTACCCATTGGGATAACTTCGCGGTTGGTACATCTGACCCAGGGTATTTATCTGGGTTCCACAGCTAATTAACTTGCCCCATGTGCTTACTTCTATTGCATATGCCAAGATTCGTTCTTTTTCCGTGTGAAGGACTGGCTTTACGCTAGGCTGATCAATACACTTATGGCCTTGTATGAACTGGACACGACTCGCTCGCGCTTGAAAAGACGACCTTATATGTTAGACTATATATAATGATTTATTGCATCAATGACGTAGCATTAAAAAAGTCTTTCATCTCTCCATCTCTCTCTTTCTCCTTCCCTTTCATCTCTCCGGGGTAGCCAGGAGGCTAGCTCCTTCAATTGCGGACAGCGACTATTGCAATAGGCTTGTGAAACAGAGCGTGCGCTGTACGGTCCTGTAGACGGCTCTGGAAATATGATATTGAAAAATGTGAAAAAGGCATCAATTAAATAAATCAGGACAGAAGTGTCAATGAACAAACCTGGAAGGTGTGGATTCAGTCAAAATGTGTCAATCATCCAGTGAAGTTTGATTTTGACCAATCTTCCTATTGCAGATGACATAGGTATATGTCCAGTACGTGAGCACTGAGCTCAAGTTCACTCGAGTAAATGCGTGCGCATAGACAACAGATGGGGCTTACACTGTTAACAATTGCTCCTACATTTTACGGTAATATTCCGGCAGCTGAGATTGCCAACAATCTACCGTAGAATTAACGGTTGACCGTAAAAGTTGTTGTACGGTCACCGTCAAATATACGGTAGAATACCGTAAATTGTACGGTTACAGTATTTTAAGACACCATACTTTTATTGTATAAATCTTTATTTCAGTAAGGAGACTGACATATCTTCCCTAATATAAGTTCATGGTAACCATAAATTCATGCCAGGAAATTATAGCATAGTCTGCAACAACGCAGTCTCGAGCAACAATACGCATAACTTTATCTCCTGTGTTGTTGTACTGAAGAGACTGGAGCAAAAAACTGACGATCACAGCGATCACGTCACAGCGACTACGTCTTTCATCCTGAGTATCCTTTACCGTATTTGGTAACAGTGTACCGGATCTGATTATTATAATAATAATATAATATTTTTCAAACCAAGTCGTCCATACAAACAAAGAGAAGAGAGAGAGAGAAAGCGAGAGAGAGAGAGAGGTACGCGAGCTGTTCCCAGCATGTTTGATGTGTAATAGTTACATGATGACACGACACAATGTATGCCAAATATTGGCATGCAAGATATTGTGCTCGAGTGGGCGAACCTCCGAGGGTGCAATATCGCGACAATATTTGGCATACATTGTCGAGTGTCTATCATGTAACTATTTGTTTAAACTCGCAAATTATGTACCTTTCAACTTATAATGGATAAAATTTTAGAACATATGGTTTTGAATTCTCCAAAACACATTATTGAATTAAATATTCATTGAACTGGGTGTATAAAAGGCCACATGGTAAACCAGATTAATGCACCAAGTTCAGTCTATTCGGGAAAGATGGCTTTGAAATTTTATTGACAATATTTATCATTTACAATATGGAATCAGGTCGACAATTCTGCAGTCTCCTCCTGGGAAATGGGAAAATGTTGCACAATAATCTGGATCTGGGTTCTGCATCACAGGGGCTCGTCACCGTTGTTAATTGGTTATTTAGGTTGATTATAGGGGGGGGGGGAGTCGAGGTTTTCATTCCCTACCTCGACCCCCCCCCCCCCCTGTAATCAACCTAATTAACCAATTGGCGTATAACAGTAATTTGGCGGGTTTTTGTGGATACAAACACAGCACGTGTATCCACATTTAAAAAATCACCAAAAACTTGGTTTTCCAAAAATGTGGATACATACACTATATTGGCGATGTATCCACATTTTATTAACATTGTAATGACTGCTATACTTTATAATTCATCGATATGAAAGCCGTACGATTATGAAAAGTTCTCGAGTCGCGACTTTGGATTCCTCGAGACGAAGCTAAAAAAACTAACTCCAGCGAATTTTCGGTGTCGATCTTTGACAGTAAAACAGCAGGAGGTACTTACGATCTGTCAGACTGAACTACTAGAAACTTATCATTCAAATAATCGTATTGTTCGACTGAGTTTTAGAAGTGGAAGTTGAGATGGATGGGAAAGAGATGCTATTATTTCGCGGAGCTTCTTGTCGCTTTTGTCAGCCATATTGGAGACTTGTAGAGTCCAATTTTCTGATTGGTTGAATAATAGCAATCAGCCAATCAAACGTTTCCTTACTCTTCACCTGCAGTTGATGTAAAATTTGGACTTACGATTGTTTGAAGTTTCTTGGGACATATAGTATCTCTTTCCCATCAATACGAGGAGAAAAACAATTATGTACTCTTAAAATCTCTAAATTATAATTAACCGAGTTCAGAAGAATTCATGCCACACATGCAAGTATTTCCGATTTCGATTTAGCCCTGGAAAGTCGGGCGAGACATTGAACAAAAAATGTTGTGACGGCACTTCACCCGGTAGAAATAGTCAACCTAAACATTTCTTAAATTTAGGTTTTAAAAGTTAGAGTCGAGTATTTAGTTCTATAGAGGTGTTTACATTGCAAATAAGATGTGGATACATCACTTATATAGAAGGTGTATCCACATTTTTGAGAAAACATCTGATTTTACGTCTCGCGAAAATGTGGATACACTTCATATATAGGCGATGTATCCACAAAAACCTCGCCAAATTACTGTTACGCCAACCAATTAACAACGATAACGAGCCCCTGTGTTCTACATGTGCCAGGCATTGACGGCTCAGTGATTTGATTCCAGTCTTTGCATATTAACGTGGGTATGGTCTAGCCCGGTAATACCATGCAACCCTGCTTTTTTTCTGAACAATGAGACCTTCTCCAATGCAAGTACAAAGACTAGAAAAATGTTATTGAGCCGTTCGGGTGTTTTACCATATTGCTACAAAAGACTGCATCTATGGAGAATTAAACTAAACACATATTCCAAGTTTAGAGAATTCTCCGAGATATTTAGGGTATTAGGAGATTTTGTAAACTATTTATCGTAAAAGTTTCTTGTCGTCTTATGCAATATCGACATGGACAGTAAATTTAGCATTAGTTCCAGAGCTGCCAAGCTTTGGTGAAGAAATTTCTTGAGTTTCTTTTTTTTTTAGGGCCTCAGCAGCTAGACGTTCTGAGACGATCTAAAACGCACCAGACGCATTTCCAGACAATAAATTTCCATATCAGATTATGCCAGTTTTTATAGAAAAATTGTCAAATATGTTATATTACATACCTTTTCATCAGAAAATGAGTCACAATGTTGACAAATGAACTTTTGAGAAGATATTCTATGAATTCCGTAAGATTTCTAAACTCTTCCGTGAGACCGGGAGGTAATTAGTCCATATTTCTTGAGACTCACGGAAATTCCGTGAAACTTGGCAGGTCTGCAGTTCAACGTGAAATATAAAGTAGATACGCTACGGAAATGTGAAAAAGGCATCAATTAAATAAATCAGGACAGAAGTGTCAATGAACAAACCTGGAAGGTGTGGATTCAGTCAAAATGTGTCAATCATCCAGTGAAGTTTGATTTTGACCAATCTTCCTATTGCAGATGGCATAGGTATATGTCCAGTACGTGAGCACTGAGCTCAAGTTCACTCGAGTAAATGCGTGCGCATAGACAACAGATGGGGCTTACACTGTTAACAATTGCTCCTACATTTTACGGTAATATTCCGGCAGCTGGGATTGCCAACAATCTACCGTAGAATTAACGGTTGACCGTAAAAGTTGTTGTACGGTCACCGTCAAATATACGGTAGAATACCGTAAATTGTACGGTTACAGTATTTTAAGACACCATACTTTTATTGTATAAATCTTTATTTCAGTAAGGAGACTGACATATCTTCCCTAATATAAGTTCATGGTAACCATAAATTCATGCCAGGAAATTATAGCATAGTCTGCAACAACGCAGTCTCGAGCAACAATACGCATAACTTTATCTCCTGTGTCGTTGTACTGAAGAGACTGGAGCAAAAAACTGACGATCACAGCGATCACGTCACAGCGACTACGTCTTTCATCCTGAGTATCCTTTACCGTATTTGGTAACAGTGTACCGGATCTGATTATTATAATAATAATATAATATTTTTCAAACCAAGTCATCCATACAAACAAAGAGAAGAGAGAAAGAGAGAGAGAGAGGTACGCGAGCTGTTCCCAGCATGTTTGATGTGTAATAGTTACATGATGACACGACACAATGTATGCCAAATATTGGCATGCAAGATATTGTGCTCGAGTGGGCGAACCTCCGAGGGTGCAATATCGCGACAATATTTGGCATACATTGTCGAGTGTCTATCATGTAACTATTTGTTTAAACTCGCAAATTATGTACCTTTCAACTTATAATGGATAAAATTTTAGAACATATGGTTTTGAATTCTCCAAAACACATTATTGAATTAAATATTCATTGAACTGGGTGTATAAAAGGCCACATGGTAAACCAGATTAATGCACCAAGTTCAGTCTATTCGGGAAAGATGGCTTTGAAATTTTATTGACAATATTTATCATTTACAATATGGAATCAGGTCGACAATTCTGCAGTCTCCTCCTGGGAAATGGGAAAATGTTGCACAATAATCTGGATCTGGGTTCTGCATCACAGGGGCTCGTCACCGTTGTTAATTGGTTATTTAGGTTGATTATAGGGGAGGAGGTTTTCATTCTTACCTCGACCCGTAATCAACCTAATTAACCAATTGGCGTAACAGTAATTTGGCGGGTTTTTGTGGATACAAACACAGCACGTGTATCCACATTTAAAAAATCACCAAAAACTTGGTTTTCCAAAAATGTGGATACATACACTATATTGGCGATGTATCCACATTTTATTAACATTGTAATGACTGCTATACTTTATAATTCATCGATATGAAAGCCGTACGATTATGAAAAGTTCTCGAGTCGCGACTTTGGATTCCTCGAGACGAAGCTAAAAAAACTAACTCCAGCGAATTTTCGGTGTCGATCTTTGACAGTAAAACAGCAGGAGGTACTTACGATCTGTCAGACTGAACTACTAGAAACTTATCATTCAAATAATCGTATTGTTCGACTGAGTTTTAGAAGTGGAAGTTGAGATGGATGGGAAAGAGATGCTATTATTTCGCGGAGCTTCTTGTCGCTTTTGTCAGCCATATTGGAGACTTGTAGAGTCCAATTTTCTGATTGGTTGAATAATAGCAATCAGCCAATCAAACGTTTCCTTACTCTTCACCTGCAGTTGATGTAAAATTTGGACTTACGATTGTTTGAAGTTTCTTGGGACATATAGTATCTCTTTCCCATCAATACGAGGAGAAAAACAATTATGTACTCTTAAAATCTCTAAATTATAATTAACCGAGTTCAGAAGAATTCATGCCACACATGCAAGTATTTCCGATTTCGATTTAGCCCTGGAAAGTCGGGCGAGAAATTGAACAAAAAATGTTGTGACGGCACTTCACCCGGTAGAAATAGTCAACCTAAACATTTCTTAAATTTAGGTTTTAAAAGTTAGAGTCGAGTATTTAGTTCTATAGAGGTGTTTACATTGCAAATAAGATGTGGATACATGACTTATATAGAAGGTGTATCCACATTTTTGAGAAAACATCTGATTTTACGTCTCGCGAAAATGTGGATACACTTCCTATATAGGCGATGTATCCACAAAAACCCGCCAAATTACTGTTACGCCAACCAATTAACAACGGTAACGAGCCCCTGTGTTCTACATGTGCCAGGCATTGACGGCTCAGTGATTTGATTCCAGTCTTTGCATATTAACGTGGGTATGGTCTAGCCCGGTAATACCATGCAACCCTGCTTTTTTTCTGAACAATGAGACCTTCTCCAATGCAAGTACAAAGACTAGAAAAATGTTATTGAGCCGTTCGGGTGTTTTACCATATTGCTACAAAAGACTGCATCTATGGAGAATTAAACTAAACACATATTCCAAGTTTAGAGAATTCTCCGAGATATTTAGGGTATTAGGAGATTTTGTAAACTATTTATTGTAAAAGTTTCTTGTCGTCTTATGCAATATCGACATGGACAGTAAATTTAGCATTAGTTCCAGAGCTGCCAAGCTTTGGTGAAGAAATTTCTTGAGTTTCTTTTTTTTTTAGGGCCTCAGCAGCTAGACGTTCTGAGACGATCTAAAACGCACCAGACGCATTTCCAGACAATAAATTTCCATATCAGATTATGCCAGTTTTTATAGAAAAATTGTCAAATATGTTATATTACATACCTTTTCATCAGAAAATGAGTCACAATGTTGACAAATGAACTTTTGAGAAGATATTCTATGAATTCCGTAAGATTTCTAAACTCTTCCGTAAGACCGGGAGGTAATTAGTCCATATTTCTTGAGACTCACGGAAATTCCGTGAAACTTGGCAGGTCTGCAGTTCTACTGAGGAGGGAAAAAATTGTTCAGTTGAGGTTGCAAGAATGGATGTCATCGCAAAGGCCTTAAACCCAAAATCCACGTGAAAGCATTGTTGTAACAAACATTTACTTCTCGGAGTATACAATTCGGGATATTACACCAATTCGGAATTAAATACAAAATTAAAAGACGACAAAGCTGCATCTGCACTGGGCAAGACTGGAACAGTACATATTTGTACAATATGTGCAAAATACAGCGATCTTGACATCCCAAGAGTAATTAATAAATTCCTGATGAGCATATTTTATACATATCATTGTTATCTGCTCAGAGTCACGGGGTCTTGTTGTTCAGCGTCTTGAGGTAATGCATTGTGAAAAATCGTGGATTAGCAGGCGAAAACATCAACTTATCTCTGTATATATGAAGATCAACGTACGGATACGAGACAAGTTTCAAATGAAATACTTGTCCTTTGAAAATGACCCGTAGTTGTGAACCTTTCATAGAGCAGGAGTTACAAATCTCGTTTCGTTCTCGCTGGACATGATCCGGTTCTGGGTTATGAAGGTCCCAGTTTTCAACACTCGCAGTCGATTCCTTTTCCGTGAATTCGGCGTTCGTTACTACTTTCATGTGCTCGCATGCTGCATGGAATATATTTTCATAGTAGATATGTATCGAAGTAGTATTTACATTCTTCTCCTCTTATGAAGTTGACCGGATCCTGTCCAATACAATGTATTCTGTGAGAACCCTGCCCCCCCCCCCCAATAGGGCTGAAACCTGTATGCGTTTTATCTCACTTCTACCCTATGATGCAATGTACATGCATGACAATTAAATGACAGTTGGGGATCTTAATACAATTCAATTACTAGTACCATGTCACCTCCTTCATGTAACACGACATACAAGTTTTGCCAAGGCGAGATCCCTGGGCTGGCCCAGTCGTTAGAGCAAGCATTAATTTGACTTCGCGCCTTACCGCACTGTGCGTTCGCAAATAAATTAGTGTCGTGTTACATAAGCGATGCTAGACTTCTAGATACCGGTAATTGATCGACTGTCTTGCGGATGAATGAATGCACAAATCATCACGTGATCGAATGAGGGATAATACGTCATCAGGGTTGAGGTCTATTGAAGGTTTGGGTTCTCGTTCAGCTCCATATATTTACTGGGAGAATAAGGTGGTGTAGACAGAAATATAGGCGATATATTCACTCCGAAATTCACGATTATCATCTGGAACACTAGCTTATATACATCGCTGAATATGTTTTCATCCTGGATTTTTGTTTTCACTCAAATGAAAATAGGTTATAAATAATCCAGAAAACGAGAGACTCGGCAAACATTTGCAAAAAAACGTATAGGCTACTTGGTTTTCATCAATATTTCCATATTATGCGAAGCCAATTCTACAAAAGAGAAAAAGACCCAGATTAGACCATGTTTATCCAGTTGTTCGTGTACTCGATCGAAAATACTGCAGAATAGCATGGACGTTTGGCAAAAAAGGCTATGACAAATGAACATTGTGAGAAAAAAAATTTAAAAAAAAAAAATGACGGGAAGATAAGTAAACTATAGGCTGATATATGCACTGGGCTCCACTGATTAACTTAATACAGGAGGGTGACTCCGAAAATATTAGCGAAAATCATTTGTAGATCAAAATTTCGACATATATTTCTTCGTGTCATCGTCAGGAATGGTAGTTTCCATATGCTTTTCGATAATATTTTCGGAGTTACCTTCCTCCTGTAACATTCTGATATTATCGATATTAATTAACTGATCAGAATTCATGTTTATGCCAATAAATCAGTAATATAATGCAATTCAATATTTTTCTGAAACATAAAAAAATACAAAAAGTAGTAATTTTAAGCAATTATACGCAATATTTTGTTTTTACATGCATCATGGTTTGGACACCTGTATTGGTTAATGTGGAGATGATCGAGTTTAGATATGAATAAACCGATTAGCGTGGTTGTATATAATTAATCCTCCCGATCGAAATGTTTAGCGCCATATTAACTGGGGCAAAATAATACCGCAGCCTCCACTCAGGTTTTCGGACAGGATTCCCGCTCGGGCAGCACACCGACGGAAATGACATTTAGTAAAATCGATGTGTTTGGAAAGTTCAGAATACTGCTTTATACCTCTGTTGACCTAGCATGCGAAGAATGGTCTTGAGATAATTATTTCCGCCGTTTACATGGGGCGAGTATGAAAAGTAGTTCTCTCATGTGCAAGACTGAAGGAGTTATTCGGTCGGATTTCAAACGACGTGGTGTGTACGGGGGTGTGTCCGTATACGTCATAGCTACGTCGTAATGGTCAACTTCCTCTATTTGAGGCAGAGACATAAGTGGAGTGAGCCTGTGAAACGGAGCCTGCGCTGTGGGGAGGTTGGTGCCATATAATTTCGTTTCTTCTACAAATATTTAGTTCGAGATAAGTGTACACTTTTAACCGCATTTCTGAGATGGGACAGAGTTTCTGTCACCGCGTGGCGACAGTTTCATCAGCTCTGTCCATCTGCACAAGTCCGGGTGTTCCCTAAATCCTCGCAGAGGATGATATAACTGGACCTTTTTGGTGATTCGGATGAGTTCTCGAGTCGTTGCGTCCAATACACAATCTCGTATACATTTCATCCCCAGCGGTTGTTTTGAATTAGCATGTCGGTATCTGAAGCCTGCGGTTTTCGCTTTGACACCTCATGTCGATTTCAGCCTAACTTCGAAGGTAGTCTGGCCGGCGATGAAATTCAAACCAGTCAAAAATTAAACCTAGATGCGGATTGGCCTGATGAGCTGCTTCCTCCAGCTATTTATATCCAGAACTGCTATCGGTAACTAACCAAGCCAGTGTATCTATCGTAACCTATCGATTGATACACTGGCTCGCGAGGATGTGTAAATCTAGAAAAGCGTTGATTGTTTTTATGTATGTATTAACGAAATGTTAAACATTCCGGGCATATATGTGATTTGGGGCTCCGGAAATTAGAGAATATACTTCTTCACAAGATTTGCTTGATTTACTTCATAAAAATAGGACTATATGAGGAATGACAATACAGGTATCAATAGCAGGCTTCAGGTCCGACATTCAATATGCGGCCGTCGTCCATAAAAGAATTTCCGCGTCAATAATCGAAAGACCTATTTCGTATCACAGTTAACACGAATTCCTAATGTGTACCAAATCAAAATAATCAAATCATAGAAATTTCTTACAAGAGTGAAGCAGGTTTAAATGATGTCACCGCGACATGATGCTGTACTTTACATAATATCCTCATCACTGACCATATCACGGAATACAGCTCTATATCGTATGACCATGGTAATGGATTAATGTTGACGGCATGAGCTTGTAATTGGTGTCATCTTAATCCCACTGTTGAGATAATCAGTCTATATGCCTCGTGACGAAATCACACGCATGATTGAACAATTAAGAATTTGATAGCTGTAAACTTCAGTTTTTTTCGCGCTTTTTCTGGTTCAATGCGTCGGAGACTTTCGAACTCCGATTTTCAGTAGTTCGAAGAGAATAAAACATATAACATGAAACATTCTCACGTGGTTTATTCATCGCTCTGGTTTCATGACAATAGCAATACACAGTCATCTTATTCATAAACAAAGAATAACATCTATAAAGAAACTCGGAAGTGTGAAATATTATGGAATCGAGAGAAAAAAATGTGTGTTAAAAGCATGAGGTAATTATGCGAAAATCACACGCATGATTTGTCAACAATATGTTGGATATATATTACCGGTATCGAAAATAATCTCTCTTGTGATAGGGCTGAGAGCTACGTCAGAGAAATTTACAAAAATTACATGCTTTGGTCACTCACTCAAGACATAAAAAATGATTTGCAAATATCGCACGCTGTAGCTAAACGGACATAATCCACTATAAACAGAAGTCACACACTACTGACATCAATCTACTGTAATTTACGGAAGCCAGTTCGTGCCACTTCAAGTCAATTATTGTCTCCAGCTATGTAGATAGATAGATAGATATTTATTCACCAATAATTATACACTAACAATACAAAGACATGATTTCAGAAACTTTGGCGGGAATAAAAGCCCTGGGGGCTTGTTCTATCCCGTAACACTTACAAAAAAAACGATGGTACAGATACGGTAGGTGAAAGCTTTTAACACATACAAATACAGAAAAAAAGAAGAAAATAAATGTCGTAATTACAGCTTACTAAGTCGTAATTACGACATAACTAAGTCACAATTACGACGTAAGCCTGTAAATATCGTAAGTAAGTAAGTTAGGTCGTAATTACGACTTTATAAGTCGTAATTACGACTTTGTTATGTTGAAATTACGACTCAGCTGGAGAAAATATTGACATCGAAGTAGCACAATCTGGCTTCCGTAGTAAATAGCAAAGACATGGACAAAAATAACAGAACACAATACAGATACTTGAAGAGGCGTATTTAAAAACACAAATATTCATAGAAAAGTAATTAAGCTCAATTTGCTCTATATCAATACAGGATGTGTGTGGTTATATTCGATTTGCTTTAAAAGAACTAGAAAGCAGACAACAATATTGAGATTGACAGGATCCAATGATCATGGGATGAAAATTCCCACTCGAGACAAGGAAAATACATCCCAACTGAGCAGGCGAGTTTGGGATATATTATCCTTCTCGAGAGTGAGACTTTCTCATCCCTTGATCAAGATAACATGGATACTCTGTGTTTCCTATATAATTTAAATCAGTACTTTAATCAATATTCTATAACACTTGTGTCAATAACATCGAGCTAACCGTGCATTTATTACACGTTTTAGCACGGTTATGTGAAATCAACACCCGTCAAGTGCAGGTGTTCATCGGGAGATTTTCCATTTCCATTTCACAATTCTGCTTTCATACAAGTAACAATCGAATAAAACAAACAAATATAAATTACAAGATGAAATTTCTTTCTCAAGTGTAATTTGTTGTTTCCATCGTGAAATTGATTAACAGATTGACAGAGTGACACAAATAGACATATCCACGTAATTTCCACACAGCTGGACGGGAGCATCAGTGGACGAGTTTTTTTCAAGAAAGAGGAGAAAGGTTGTCAAAGTATAAAATATGTTTTCAACTTTTCATTATAATCTTTGTTGAGTAAAACCGTGCGTAAAATAACCATTGAGCACGCCTATGAAAACATTATTTCTTAATTTTAGTAAAAATATCAACTCTGGGAGAAACGTTACTGGAGCGCATCGTGCCTGCAGCTTGCTTCGAGCATCGTGGTTGGTCAACCTTCGTCGCATGCGCTCATCCCACATACACATGTGGCATAACCTATCCCAGCGGCATTTACCTTGGGAGTTTTACACTGTATTATAAGGGAAAATAAATGACCGAACAATAAAGGCCACGTCTAACACAACCACGTTTGTGGAATAAGCCGCATTTACTATAAAATCTTTGTCGAACATATACCAACAGGAGAAAGCATATGCTTAATCACAATCCCAGTCTTCGACTACTGACTTATAACATGCCTGCCGTTGGCCTGTTGGTGAGGCACGAGCCACAAAAACGTTTAATATACATTGTGAGGAAACTAGCAACAAACCAATATGAGATTCGGCAACCCCTAAATCAGTCTTAAGATGTCCAAAATCGACAAGAGACTAGTCGAATGTGGAGCAAAATAAAACAAGTAAAGTACTTATCTTCTTCATTATACATAACATAACAAGAGCGGGAAACTCTGCCATTTACCAACACATCAAATCAAGAAGAGGAACTAATCCCCTCATATTCAAACGAGAGAATTTTTTCGAAAGAAACTTTCTCACCTATCCTCAGCGAAATGGCTTCTAAAGTGTTACATATCACACAATAAAGCTATATAGGCTGAAAGGAAAGATCGATAAACAACTTAGAAACTTACAACGCTTTTCATAAGTAGAAAAGCCATTTAGCTGTCCACCTGGGATGGAGACCTTGTACATATAGCAAGCGTCAGATCCGACATTCAATATTCAGCCGTCGTCCATAAAAGAATTTCAGCATCAACAATCAAAAGACATATTTCGTAAGACAGCACCAATTCCAGATGTGCATGAAATAAAAATAATAAAAACACAAGATGGTTTCTTACAAGAGAGAAGCGGTCAACAGTTTTCAATGATGTCAGCAAGACATGATGATGTTCTTTACATACATGTACAATACTAATCACTGATCATATCAGATAATACTGCTACATAATTAGTCCGAGATTTCTCTGACCCTACGCCAACGACGACGAATAGTTTTTTTTATAGCCGCGCTGGTACCCTTGTCTCGATAAAAATAAATTATATAAAAATCCTTCGGACGTTTTATTGCGTTTACCTCACACCAATGGATTACTGAATAATTTCCCTACATGATCCGACCCCTTTTCACGAGTTCTGTCGTTTTCTAAACTAATACGGCCGCTTTTCTTTCACTTTTTCAAAATTTACCCTGACTGACCCAGCGCGGCTTCTTGGTCGCCGTCATTTAGCGATTTTTGAGACGATAATTCTCTGACCCTAATCAAAGACGATCTACAAAAAAAAAAAAAAAAAAAACTATCTGTCGTCGGGCTACTATATAATATATCGTATGACCATTACGGTAATGGATTAATATTCACAGTATGAGATTGTGGTTGATATTATCCTCATCACAGTGTAGATATAATCACCTTATATGCCTTGTGGCAAAATCACACGCATGATATATCAAGAATTTGATACGAGTCTACTCAAGTTTGTTTCACACTTTTTTCTGGTTCAGTGCGTCGAAGCGCTTCGACCAAAACTTAACACATGAAAAATCTTCATTTGTTTTACTCATCGACAGTTAAGGTGGCTCCCTGGTTTCGGTACAAAGTCATGTCATTTTTCTCATATTTTTTTTATAGCTCGGGAAGTTCATCTTATATCAGAAAATGATATAAAAATTGGGGCATAGCGTATTACTTTTTTCTAAATTTCAGGTTGTATAACGTGTACCTGTGGCAAATTGGTACAATGTGAATACTATGTAAAACACCCAATACTTGAGACATAATTGTTTTCAGAATATTCAAAAGTCATGTCAATTTTCTCATTTTTTAAATATGTATTCCTTGAAACATGTAGTTTTTGAATAACTCAAATTTAAGGTAGGTCGCCATCCAAAAAAGGGCATGAATGGGGCTCTGAATCTACCTACTCCCACACTTTTTCCCGCCATTTTGCATGAAGTCCCAACAATGCAACGTCATGACGTCGACAAATGCCACGCCAACAATGATTTTGCCATTCGACGTCATGACGTCACAAGGGATAATGTATCAATTGCTTACAGAACGAGCAGCTGAAACGTAAACGCTGCCATCCTCTCCCAGGGTGCTTTGCGCTACGCTGCATTTACCCCTGTAGGGGTCTCGCCATTTTTTACAGGATTCTTGTAAAAACCAAGAACTGTACTACCTGACTGTTTTATTGATCGCAAAATGCATATTTATCTCGAAATACACTAAACAATTATTCAATGTTTTTCAAAACGCCAGTTTCACACAGTTTGAAGGCAGCTTTTTGACAAATTACCCTAGAACTATATGTTGCGGAAATATATATCGGTGAGTAGCGACTGATATCAATTCGCCCAGTTAGACGGTCGCCATGTTCGTTCACTGTGGCAACAGATGACCTCGGGTCAACTCCGGCACAGTCCGTGAGACCCTTACAGCGCTACATGGAGAGGCGCGAAGCAGAACGTAATGGATGCCTGGTAGAGCTTGAAACGCTGCATGTCAAAGTATCTCATTTTATCCATTCGCTCACAAGAGTACGATAACAAGGGAGGTAATTGTTATGCGCAAGAGGCTGCGCAGAACAGTCATTCGTGTAACCATGGAGCCACCTTAAGGTGCAATCTCCTGGCTTCGATTGCATATACCTTTCGTCTAAACGGCTGCAGGAATGATCTCTGCCCCACCGTAGTAAAAATGTAGAACGGAAGGAACACTTCGTATGATTCGATGATATTCCATTGGTTTGGCGTTTTGATTGGCATAGATCATCAGCGCGTGATGGATAAGGCATGAATGAAAGAACGTACCGGTTCTATTTTCAGGTTGTAGCCATAGATATCTACCCCTCCCATCCCCGTCATTTTTTCAATGAAAAGCCCGCCATTGTGTTGCTAAGCCGCGTCACAGCTCTGTAAATTTTGTAAAACTGCTCTCCCCCAAAAGAGTTCGTTTGCGTTTGTCTTGATAAAGTACCGTACTGATGTTTTTATGACATAATTGAAATATATAATGGCCTGGTTGACATAACTGCATAGTTAGAAACTAAATGGCGTGACAGGTTTCGCGTAATAAACAGCGCGCATCATAATGTAACAGCTCATTACATTTTTGTTGCCTGTGGGTGAGATTAGATTTGGAGCTGTTTGTAAAAAGCGGAAAACGGATCGAGGCTTGGTGAATGCTTAAGGTGGTTCAGTACTCAAACAACGTTACGACGTCATGGTCGTACAGCGCAACGTCATTTTCCATCTCCGACACAAAAGAGGCCAGCGAGGGGGGAACAATTAACGTCACAGATCTTCGTAGATAATGGGGGTATGGATGTTCAAAGCCCTGTACAAAAAAAAGTAGATCGAAGACACCATGTTTTTATTTTATAAATTAAACGACGCAATTTAGGAGAATCACTACTGAAAATGTTATAATATGTCACCAGGCAAACTTTTCTCCTAAAATTTATTTTGTATTCGTAATACGTGATTCTTACAGTTAGAAAACTTGATTATATTTGAAATTTTTATATAAATAACATATCCACAATCACGATGTTGTTATAATCGTGAAGCCACCTGGCTTTTCAACTTAGAAAAGTAAAGGTTTAACCCAGTGTGAGATTCGTGCAGCTGTTCATGAGCAAACTGCTTTTAGCCTGATTTTGTCCCAAATGTGCTGACATGGTGGTGTTTGAGTGTGAATACACAAAAATCTAGATGGAAGACCCCAATGTTTTTCAATGTTATTTTGCTCGGCAACACCCCAGGTTTCAACAGTTAGAATATAACGGCAGGTCACCGGACAAAGTTTTGAGGTCTGAACCACCTTAAACGCAACTTTACACGGGCGGTGGAATAGCATTCCATCTTCATGCTCGTATGCAAAATACACAGTCATCTTATTCATAATACAGGATAACATCTAAAGAAATCGGACGACCCGGATATAATCTACCCGTATCGAAAATAACTTTTTTTTTTACAAAAACTACATATTCGATAACTCAATACAATCTCACGCCAACAAACAGTCATCTTATTCACAGTACAGAATAAACTCTATTAAGAAACTCGGAAGAAAAAAAGTATAGAGAAAAATGTATCTTCAAAACAAAGAAAAGAAAAAATAAATTAATAAAAAATAAATAAATAAAAGTGAAAAAAACTACGTCCTTATGCCAAAAGCACAGGCATGATTTTCAACAATATATTAGACGACCCGGATATATAGTACTGGTATCGAAAATAATCTCCCTGATATAATCATAGGATTGATAATTTCGTCAAATATATATATAATATCGCATAATGTTGCTGAACTAATATTATCTACTATAAACAGAGGTCACACTATTGACAACATCTATATTATGACAGTGACCCGGATAGTAAAACGTAATTCAGATACTTGAACCAACGTATAATGAAAAGACCAATATTCAAGGAAAAATAATTGATCTCAATTTGTGTTATATCAGTACGGGAATTGTGTGGTAAAATTCGATTTGCTTTGAAAACACGAAAAAACACAACAATTTTGGGATAATAAATAACCGAACAAGGAAACTTGTCTAATACAAACACGTTCAGTCGCATTTACTATTAAATCATTGTCGAACATTACGATGACAGTCGAGATAGAATACTCTAATCACAATCCCATCACTCAACTATACAAACTTATAAAATACCTGGTTTTATGCCCGCTAAAATTCGGTCTCCCGAGACTCGAATTTATGAATATAAGATTCGGGTTTCGGCCAGCCTTTGGAATTTCCCAATGAATAGACCACTTAGAAAGAGTGTTAGGAACTGCAGCGCGGTAACGCGTGTCGTCTCACGGATGTGAGTAGTATACATAGAGTAAAACGGAAGGATAGCGCGTCACTGCGCATGCGCGAAGTGAATTTTTGGGTTGCCATAGGGGGGGTTCGCATACGTGAGTTAATTTTTTTTTAATGTGAGTGGGTGGGTTTAAAATGGCGGACGTTTGACGTCCGCCATTTTGAACCCACCCACTCACTCGGTTGCACTGATTGACCTGGGATGTGAGTGGGTGGGTTTAAAATGGCGGACTTTCTTTGTCCGCCATTTTGAACCCACCCACTCACGGGGGTGATTGAGTGCTATGTGAGTGGGTGGGTTTAAAATGGCGGACGTTTGACGTCCGCCATTTTGAACCCACCCACTCACTCGGTTGCACTGATTGACCTGGGATGTGAGTGGGTGGGTTTAAAATGGCGGACTTTCTGGGTCCGCCATTTTGAACCCACCCACTCACCGGGGTGATTGAGTGGGTGGGTTCAAAATGGTGGCCGTTTATTTTCTCTGGGACGTTGAAAGTCCGCCATTTTGAACCCACCCACTCACTCGGGTGCACTGATTTGACCTGGGAAGTGAGTGGGTGGGTTTAAAATGGCGGACTTTCTGGGTCCGCCATTTTGAACCCACCCACTCACGGGGAAAACGTATAAAAGCAGTCGATTTTTAGGGCAAGGGGTGTATTCAATTGCACTACTTTGTCGAGCACTCTGACTTACCTGACCTGACCAGCCAGCCTGCCTGTTTCACCTCTAGTCTGCTTCACCTCTAGCCAGCCAGCCAGTCAGCCAGCCAGTCATCCAGTCAGCTTGCCTGTGTTGTATGGTTTGTGAACCTTTTACTTTTGCTTAGTGTTCATTTTTTTCCTTTTTTTTAATAGTCAAATAGCTCCAAAAACGTCTATTTCCATTCTTGCGCATGCGCAGAATGCTGATAGTTCAACCCACACCAGTCCATCAGATGGCCCTTCATCTCACCTTCACATTGATACCTCACTCGGCTCGATCGGGCCACTAGGGGCTCTCCTAGCTCCAAAAAGGCTATTTTGCAGATAAATGTCAACATCGGGTGTACGAAGATTTTTTATTTTTTTATTTTAGAGGTAGTGCGTCGAGTGAAGTATTAAATGGAAGCTGACGTGAAATGCTTCACATTGATACCTCACTCGACCCGATTGGACCACTAGGGGCTGCCCTAACTCCAAAAACGGCTATTTTGAAGATTGCGCATGCGCAGAATGCTTATAGTTCAACCTACACCAGTTCATGAGATGCTCCTTCACGTTACCTTCAATTTGATACCTCACTCGACCCGATTGGTCCATTAGGGACGCCTCTAACTCCAAAAAGGCTATTTTTCAAGATTGATATTTTTGATATCATCTTCGCGCATGCGCACAATTACCCTAATTCAAGCCCATACCCAGTCTATCAGATGCTCCTTCACGTCACCTTCAATTTAATACCTCACTCGACCCGATTGGTTCATTAGGGACGCCTCTAACTCCAAAAAAAGGCTATTTTCATAGCCTTTGGACTTCGCGCATGCGCAGAAAAATCAAAATAGCCTTTATTGGAGTTAGGGCAGCCCCTTGTGGTGCAATCGGGTCGAGTGAGGTATCATTGTGAAGCATTTCACGTCAGCTTCCATTAGATACCTCACTCGACCCACTACCTCTAAAATAAAAAATCTTCATTCACCGGATGTTGATAATTATCTTCAAAATAATCTTTTTTTGAGGTTAGAGGCGTCCCTAATGGTCCAATCGTGTCGAGTGAAGTATCATTGTGAAGCATTTCACGTCAGCTTCAATATGATACCTGACTCGACCCTCTACCTGAAAATAAAATTTTGTTGACTTGACGTATGAAGATTTTTGTTTTTCAAAAAATTTTTTGAAAAAAATTTTTTTTGGGGGAAAAAGGATGATGGGCATTCTGGTGTTAGTTGGTGTGCTTAGGAAAGAAGTTTTCTCTTCCGGCAAGATGGGTTGGCCCTGAAAAGGGCCGTTGATAGCGTGATACGACACACTTTAGGCGCGGAATATTCGCTTCACGCCTCCTACATGTTTTCTGCATATCGGACATTTTATTTTCAAATGGGACTCGCCGGCATCAATGCATCGACACATCGCACCTTGACACGTCAGGGTTACCCAGCAATCCTTGCATAGGCAAAGATGTCCACAAGGTAACACGGCATACCAACTTTCCTCCTCCGCACAGATACTGCATTGTGTTTTTTTCTCCTCGACACGGCGTTCTTTCTTGAGTATGGTAATTTGCGCTTCCATTCCATTCAAGGTTGTTTCCATCCCATCCAGCCCTCTCTGCATGACCATAATCTGTTCATTGAGTTGGATTATCTCGACTTGGTGGCGACAGGGTTGTGGTGTTTCTACCGCTGAAATTGTGGGAGTTTCGGCAATGGTAGGAGGTCCGGCTGTAGGGTGTTCAGTCCTTATACTTTCAGTGTAGACAGGCGGTGTCATCGTGGTTGTTGTGGGCGGTCTATTAGAATTTAGCCAGGGCAGCTCGTCTTGTTCGCCACTTTCCGTCACATCACTGTCGTTTTCTTCCATTCTGTGTATGTCTTGGTCCTGTTGTTCACTCAGTCTTCGCAGCCGGCTACTTTCTTCTGTTCTTACTTCTTCCTGCAATTGTTGTGCGAGTGCTTCGGTACTGTTGATTAACGTGGATTCATCTTCAAGTACTCGTTGAAAACTGGAGATGATCGTCAATTGACTTCCATCTTCTTCTTCTTCATGGGCAACGATTTCTCTGAGTTCTTCTGTCTGAGCAATTCTCGGGTCTCGAGTCGGATGATGTGTAAACAGAGGGGCGCGTCGTCTTCGAAAACTCATGATGGTGTATTGGTGAATACATATCAAAATTATAGGCTTTTATAGTCTAGTGGGCAGGTGAGTACAAAATGGCCGTGATGTACAGTCCTCCATTTTTAACCCACCCACTCACCGGCGTCAGTGAGTGCGAGATATAGGCTCACCCACTGTATAGTGATTGGGTGGGTTCAAAATGGCGGTCAATCCACAGACGCCATTTTGAACCCACCCACTCACCGGTGTCAGGCAGTGCAAGAATCCCACTGTGCTGTGTATGTACCCCTTGTCCCAAAGCATTAAATTTCTTATGATTTTTTCGATAAAACCCATTAGTGCATAATATTGCTGAAATAATGCCAACAGAAAACTCAGAGTCAATTTAAATATTTATTTGTATTGAGCAAATTACAAGAATTTCGAAGAGAAAAGAGCCGAAATAATGTCTGTCTGTCCTGGAAATCAGCTGATCAGCAATAAATCGACATCTCCGTGACCTTCAAGGAGATTTTGACATTAGGTTTTACCCGCTTTTATCACAAATCATTATAAAGAAATTGTCACACCCGGTGAACTCCTGAAACCCACATCCTACCTGAGAGTTTGGTAAGATATTCCATTCATTCGTTACCGTTCCCGTGCAGTAGAATTTCATCCATCAGCTTTCACTGTTGTGGTGCCAAACACAAAAATTGACAAATTATACGGACTGCCACGATAAGCGTTCCGTACTGCACATGTCCGATAAAATCCCTCCAGTCGTTACAGAATGTTGATTCCACAAAACCTGTTCGGTGGCCTACATTATCGTTCAATCGCTCACCAGAACTGTAGGCCCCTATACACTTCGAAATCTGTGAAAGAATATCAATTTTCACGTTTCCTGTCGGATATCACACAAATTGATGCGTCCGCTGGAACACAGCACACTCCCTCGATTTCAGTCTACGTGTGACATGCAGGCGATGCATGATGCAGATCACATTATTCATCTCAGCGGATACCGAAATGGAACAAAGTTCCGTTATACACTGCAACAGAGAATGTTCTCCCGCTCAGAAAACACAAAATGGCTACTGAACACCAAAATTTCCCCGGATAATAAAGTCGTTCAAACCACAGCGCCATCTATACGCTTTGGTGCAAGGGAGACAACTCGGACTAGACCAATTCGAAGATCATGTCCGCTATATTTAGCCTGAATGGGTATAGGGTGATCGGGTTTTTTTATGGCTTTTACTATGAGCTATGAGGTTGATCATGTAGAATACGATGGAAAAAAATTTGAAAGTACCGCGTAGGCTTGTATATAGATCCATATAGACCCATATACACTCATATACTGGGATATTAGTATGTATCAATCCATACGGGGTGGACATGTTGGAGCACTAGTGGCCCGATGGGGTAGAGTGAGGTCTTATTTTAAAGCTCTCGAGGAAATAAATAAATAAATAAATAAATAAATAAATAAATAATAAAAAAATCAAAAAAATCGGCGAGTAGTAGACGAAAGGAAAATTGAAAAGTATTGACCATGCCCCAGAATACTTCATATGCATATCACGGCCTTAAGGCCTATGTAAGATGTAATCTACATCACAGTTTAGTAGTATAAAAAGCGCAATTCACCTTGTCCCTTCCAAAGAAATAAAATCGGCTCTATTTTACAGGAGTATATACGCAGGTGACGTGGGTTGTCACGTCACTTCCGGGTTTTCACTAAACACTACCTCCAAGCATACAAGAGTTGCAATGTTCAACCGCCGGGGTGTTTTCCCGCCCCAGCGCCCCGCAGCGCGCGCGCGCGTCATCCCGCGTCATCCCCGGCAGTGCGCGCGCGCGCGCGGACGCGGGTCAAAAGGTCAAAGGGTCACCTCCAGGTCAGACGGTCCAATGTCCAATGAGACAATGTTGCGGTATCGCTATAGTCAGAGCTTGAGCACAAAAAAGGGGATTCTAGATGAACCTGGGAAAGATGGGCAGTTCCATGTGGACCAATCAGCGGTCGAGAAAAAGAGCCAATCAGCGGTCGAGAAAAAGAACCAATCAACGATCGAACAATCAGCCAATCGAATTGGGGTATTCACGGTGTGCTTTCGCTGACGTCCGCGCCTACATCTGGGTTCTTGTACACCCGAGTAATGTTTTTCTGGACATGGATGGGTTACCTTTGGCTCCATTCTAGGCCACTGATTGGCTAATAGAACTTATAGTCATAATCTATACGTGTTGGACGAGTCTCTTCACGTATACACGTACCTCAATGAAATGCCCGCTCCAAACCTAGACCAAAAACACGTACTTGGTCTGTAGGCTGATTTCATTGGCTCTCTATTTTTACTATAGTGCTCTTGCATTCTAGCCTTGATGGGTTACCTAGCACTGATAGTCATAATCGATACGTGTTGGACGAGTCTCTTCACTCACCGTATACACGTACCTCAATGAAATGCCCGCTCCAAACCTAGACCAAAGACACGTACTTGGTCTGTAGGCTGATTTCATTGGCTCTCTATTTTTTACTATAGTGCTCTTGCATTCTAAACTTGATGGGTTACATTTTGGTCCCATCCTACACCACTGATTTCAGTTTGACTGAATCTCCGCATTGGGCATTAATGCATCAGGAATAAAACACACAAGACAGGGTTTTTGGTGAGATCTCATTTTTTTATTCATTGAACAACAACAACGTGAGAACAACCACGTGAAAACTCAAGCCCAGAACAAGGGGCTTGTCATTAACTGAAGCCCAGAACAAGGGGCTTGTCATTAACTGAAGCCCAGAACAAGGGGCTTGTCATTAACTGAAGCCCAGAACAAGGGGCTTGTCATTAACTAAAGCCCAGAACAGCGGGCGTATGTACATTGAAATAATTCAAGCCCAGAACGGGGCTTGTACATTGAAATGATGGGCGGCCCAGTCATAGACGAGTACATCGCGGTCCTCGGCCTGGGGGTACTCGTCAAACATCTGTACGATGGTAGATAAGGGTCTTCCCGGCATCGATGGTACAGGTAAAACAAGCAATATTGTCCGCACACGCCACTGGTCAGGCTTTGCAACGTTTGACTGTTCCAACACCACGTCTGTGTGCCTTGATCCATGAAGTCTGTTAAATCGGGATGGAGGGGTGGCAGACCGTACGGGTCAAAGTATTCCCCCTGCTCTTCTGTCAAGTACACGGCCACCCAGTGTTCACCGGGTCGATCCATCAGGTCCGTGTTGAGAACGTAAGCAGCCGGATACATACGGTCTAATGGAAACACATCTCGGGCGAACACCCCTTGAAAGACCCTACGTGTCTCTGGGTCATTCTCCAGCACGGTGATTATCTGGTCTGTATCCATGTTAGGTGGAGAAGTCACACAGGACGTTGCGCGCCTTGTCCACTTGAATGATGTTGTCAAGCTCGGCGTAGCAGATCACATTGACGGTGGTCGCCAGGGCTCGTGCAAAGTGGATTTCCAACCGTAAGTTGCCTTGCTTGGCCAGGGCCAGCTGATGGTCGTTCTCTAAGGTGGGGTCAGATCGAAACAGAACAACGTGTATCCGTTCGCGTAGTCCTCCCGACTGATCATATTCCCTTCGTCCTGGTTGATTTGACCGGTGGCTGTAAACAGGCGCTGATAGGCTCGAATGAAATTCCTCCGCCCAAAGTTCGGGGTTAAGGCCGTGGCTGGCACCTGTTGTCCATCCACATGCAGGGCCACAAAATTGATGCCGAAATGTTTAAAGTCAAACGGATTCTCTGGGTAGGCTCCGCTGAAACTGGTATTTTCTACACAGGCCAGGATCAATCGCTTGGGTAGTTCCCCAGGAACAGGTTTTCTTTGTTGGCGCCCATATTTCCAGCAGGCACAGAGAACACTTTGGTTTGCACACGTCGGATAGGGTACTGGGCTGGTTTTGTTTCCAATGCTTTCATGTGTCCCAATTGAACGGCTGGATTCGGTTTCACTTTTCGGACATACAGGACTGCGTCTTGGATGACAATCTTATAGTCCGCTACATGCCCCTCTACGTTAGTGGCCATCGAGGCGAAGGTCGGAGGCGCCCGTATCAGTCGGATTTTGATGGGGATCTTGTTCAAGAGGTACCGGTCTTGCATGAACATGTCTGCATGCAGTCGACCCATCATATCCACCGAGGCACTGTTCGCAGTGAAAGCCTTCCGTTTGTCATATCCCCATTGTCCGCCGTGTCCATGTGCTCGGCCGTGTCCCTGTAGAATAAAGCGGTTGTCAGCTGAGATTTTTTAGCCTCTCGGCCATACGACAACAGTGTCTCGATGTAGGCTCGATAGGGGGTACGTGTTGGTGGAGTCACTGATGAGTTTGTCGCTGAGAAAAATATCCACCTGCTGAAACATCGAGTGCAGCCAGAGATTCGTCGGGCCCACCGTTGCTTGGTCAGCGAGTCTCGTGACAGCTCCATTGACCACCTTGGCTTTCACATACAAGTAGGTATGGGCTAAATCCACATAGGCCGTATCCGCATTACTGATGGTGAACTCGATGGGCCCGGTTTCGTTGATGCTGGAGAGCGGGAGATGCTCACCCATAATCCTTGTTCGACACTGGTTTGTGTGGGCGGCACGATCCACAAATCAAATTCACTGTTGGTGGAGGGGCAGGACTCGGCGTGGATTAAGGCCATGTTTTAAGAAAAGATATCCCGGGTCTTCTTGGATGTGCGTCGTCGCTGGGTCGGTCGTCGACTGGTGCGTGATCTCGGTGGGGCAGCTCTTTATTCCCTACGGTGCGTTGTGCTTTGGCCACCAAGACGCCTCCCGCTTCTTTGGCCCGTCGTTTCAAGGCTTGTCGGGGTGCCGTACCCCCCAAAACATCACCGGCCACTTGCAGTCCACTGCGTACCGCTTGTTTGCCGATTGCTTTCACCCCACGCGTCACCAAGGGCAGGAACGTTTTCACAATGCTGCCGAGTATGTTCCCCAGACCATGTCCTCGTTGCATGCGTGCAACGCTAAATACCGGAAAGCCACCCCCGGCCTGTTGGGCATAATAGTCGGCATAGCTGCGTGCATCGCACTCGTAAGGTACTTTCATTATGCAAAGTGGGGAGCGCGTGCTTGTCGAAAATGAAGTGTCAGCACCACTTTTCCTCGTTCGAATGCCACCGCTCGTCCCGTGTCATCTCTTATATCCACCGTGATCGTGTTGATGTCGGTATGTCGTACGGGCAGGTACATGATATGGTTGAAACTGTGGGTGACTTGATCGCCATACGTCTTTTTAATGGAGACCACCCGTAACAGAGGTGTGTTGATATCGCCCACGATGTGGTTGTCCACCACGTCCGAGTAGACGTAGAGTCCGTACATACCCGACTTCATATCCATCGGCATCTCGCCATGGTGTTGGTTAGGACCAGCGAACGTCTGTAGATCGAAACCCAGCATTTGCTGTAGTGTAGGACTGAGTTTCACATTCACGGTATCGGTGACGGTAAGCTGTGCCTTGTCGTTGTGTACGTTGACATCGAAGAACACGTTTCTCTTGAAGCGCAAGGCTATCAGGCGTGTTGCACTATCCGTCACCCCCGTAGCGCCTTATCATGCATCAGTCTTGACAGCCCACCCATGAACTCTTTGGGGGTATCGTATTGGCCTTCGGGCAGGGTGAGCCGGGTGTTTTTGCCTTCGTAGGTGACCTCGTACCACACTTCATTGGCTCGCACGTTGTACCCCGAGTAAGGGTATTGGACATCCACGAGGGCACATTCCCACCGGCCAGGTAAATGTAACGGTTGCGGTAACTGGGTGACGTACTTGGCCACGGTGTTGTCAGGAAACACATCCAGCGAACTGTTACTGGGTAGGGTCAGGTAAAACATGGCGACTGAGCTGTCCTGCTGCTGCTGTTGGGTTTAATAGGTCTTCCAGGCCTTGGGCGGTTGTGTGCGGCGTCGTGTTCGTCGCGGTGACTTGCTACGTGTCACGGCTCTGGAGATGTGGGGTGTCTTGATCAAGGGTGTTTTTTTATAGGCGCGAAAAGAAAGTTCCCGTTGTGGTGGTGTTTTGGGGGGTGACTCCGGTTCCCATTCGGCTTCCCAAGAAGGTAGTGGGCCACTCGGTGATTGCTGAGTTTGCTGCATAAAGTCCCAGCGGTGGGGGTTCCCCACCAATTCCTGTGGTACATGCATGTCTTTCAAGCCTTGAGCGAAGGCCTCCCATCCTCGAGGATCGGTGTGCGATCTGCGTTGACGCATCAGATCATTCACTAAATCCGTCATGTGGGTGCCGGGGACCACCTGATTCTGTACCAGGAGTTCGCCTTTATCATTCCAAGTCATGTTAGGATTCTGTTTCATCCGTTGTAATGCCAGGCCAGCTTGTTTCTTGAACGAGGCAGGTACACTCTTCAGCACTTCGTCTTCCACCCACTGTGGGGCTGTGGGGGCTACCTCACCCAGCTGTTGGAGCGGTGCTGAGGTCAGCGGTCTGTCACGTGGTGGTGGTGGTGGTGGTGGTGGTGCTGCTGTTGCTGGGGTAGACAGGGTTTTGTATTGGTCCATGAACATCATGTACCGTTGAAGCGTCTCATTGTACCGTTGTACTTTCTCACTGTCGCTTAAGCCCGGTCTCTGTAAGATCTGTTGCATCTCTCCATCGAGGCTGTTTATGGTCTTCACCGTAGGTGGGACAGGGTAGGGTGATTGGAGGTTTTGCAGGAACCGTGGTTCGACGAGGACCATTTTTTTCGTGTGGTTCATTGTCGGCCGAAGAGTCCACCCAATACTGGACCCAACGCGGAAGCGGCCAACGGTGCTAAGATGGCCCCGAGAAAGCCGCCTTTCTGTAACACCTTTTTCTTTTGTGTTTGAGGGACCCGCTTGTGGACTAGGGTTCGGAGACCTGTCTTATGCTTGGCCAGCTTGGTCTTCTGAGCAGGAGTCAGTGGTACGTTGCCTTTTAACAGGTTGTACCCGATCTCGCACAGACAGCGTACAAGGTCAGGGTCCGCACCGCGTACAATGGTTCGGACTAACTCGGGTGGAGCCGTCTTCAATACACGGAGCGTGGGAGCGTGCTTCCGTACTCGCGCAGACATCCTGTACAACTAATGCTAGAACCCACAACGCTGCCCTTTTTATCCACCTCACAGACCAAGTCAACCCTGCTGTGGTATTCATTCTTTTTATTATTCCCCATCATCAAACACACAGACCCCAGCTGGAGGCGCCACTGTGGGTGTGTTTACATTATTTTTGCATGTACACGTGGTGGGTCTCTCCGGGAAAGATGCCGGTCCGTAGTCGAAGGTGGTCGGGAGTGGCTTGCTTGAGGTCGAAGAGCATATACCCGTGCTGAGGGGGTGTGGCATCTTTGAAGGCTTCCAACGCAAACGGTGTGCGGCCGGGAAACATCTGTCTCGCCAGGTGCAGCAGTTGAGTGGTATCTCTCGGGTTTTTGAAGACCACCAGGTAGTGGGCATTTAAGCTGATATTCCGATGTTTTTACTGAACAGATTCCGCACAATGTAGATGATGCTGAGCCGTCGATGATGGCTGCCTTTGGTAAAGAGTTGGGTGACCCGTGCATCCGTCTCCGCCATGAAATCATCCAGAACCACCAAGGTGTCGGGTTCCAAATCGGCCAGGTTGGGTAGGCCTTCCACGAACGTGATGTGGGGCATTGCTGCATACGCTTCCTGCCATTCTCCGTAACACCACACGACTCGGGCAATGGGTGGAGTGATCATGCTGTCGGCGTGTTGAAGGAGCTTCCTGACGAAGTGCGTTTTGCCGGAGCCCGTCGGTCCTGCGATGACGCAAGTGAAGGGATGCTGCCACCGAGGGTCCATGGTTTGAGGTGTATCCGTTGTCGTGGTAACACGCTCTTGTAAATTTCGTACGAGTGAACTGGAGTGGTGGTGGGTACAGCGTCGGTCGTCGTTGTCTGTTCACGTTCAGAGATGGTGCTGGGAGTGGGTACAACGTGGGTGGTCGGTTCACTGTGAGGGATGAAATCCGGTGGGTCTTGAGACGTAGTAGGTGTACTTGGTGTAGGTGTAGAGCTCGACGTGGCTTGTACGCGGAGTGTGGTGGTGGTGGTGGTG
>JAVTVY010000688.1:0-32580 GCA_036873755.1 Hanleya hanleyi
CCGCCAAAAGCCGGACGTATTATGTGATGGCGGTTTCCGTCCGTCTGTCGTACCGTCCGTCCGTCCGTGTGTCCGTCTGTCCGTCCCTCATGTCCGGTCTATATCTGGGACAGTTTTCTATCTACAGTTCTAATTTTTGGTGAGTGGATACCCTACGGGGAGACGATGTGTCGCGTACCAAAATGAAGGTCAAGGTCAGAGGTCAAAGGTCACTGGCCTAAAAACAGGAAATCACTGAAGTGTTCGTGTCCGGTCTATATCTGTGAACGTTTTCTATCCACAGTTGCAATTTTTTGTGAGTGGATACGCTAGGTGGAGACGATGTGTCGCGTACCAAAATTGAGGTCAAGGTTAGAGGTCAAAGGTCACTGTTGCCTAAAATCAGGAAATCATTGATCATTGATAGTTTTCTATCTACAGTTCTAATTTTTGATGAGTGGATGCCCTAGGGGGGAACGATGTGTTGCATACAAAATGTAGGTCGAGGTCAGAGGTCAAAGGTCAGTGTCCCAGAAAAATCAGGAAATCATTTTTTGTGAGTGGATTCAATAGGGGGAAACGAGGTGTCGCATACCAAAATATAGGTCAAGGTCGAAGGTCAAAGGTCACTGACCCCAAAATCAGGAAATCATTAAAAATAACTTTTTTTTTTGTCAGTAGATACATGAGGGGGACACGAGGTGTCACATACCAAAATGTAGGTCAAGGCCGAAGGTCAAGGTCACTGTGACCCCCAAAATCATGAAATTGTTAAAAATCAAGATTTCTTGTGTCCATTTATACACATCCTCGCGAGCCAGTGTATCGATCGATCTGTTAGGATCGATACACTGGCTTGGTTAGTTACCCATATGAGTTCTGGATATAAATAGATCAAGAGGTTTCCTCTAAATCAACCCAATCAGTGAATGCGCTAAGCCAGTTGATTAGGCCAATCCGCTGCTAGGTATGAGATATGACAGGATTGAATTTCATTGCGGACTCAACTGCTCTGATGTCAAGTTGAAATCAACATCGGAAGTCAAAGCAAAAACCGCAAGCTTGGGATACCGACATGCTTATTCAAAACAAGCGCAGTGGATGAAATGTACGAGATTGTATAATGGAGGCGTCGACTCAAGAACTCATTCGAAAGACCAAAAATGTCAAGGTAAACCCTCTCCAAGGATTTAGGATTTACCTGGACTTGTGAAAATTTTTGAGATATTGAGGGAAGACAATGTGTCGTGTACCAAAATGTAGGTCAAGATTAAAGGTCAAGGTCACTGTGACCCAAAAATTTGAAATCATTAAAAATAGCCTTTTTTGTGCCAGTAGATACATTAGAGGGACATGATGTGTTTACATACCAAAATGTGGGTCAAGGTAACCCCAAACTCAAGAAATCATTAAAAGTCACATTTTCATATACCTGTCGAAGACGAGATCATGTAATGCGATGTTGCATTCTGTCCATTCACCCATTAACATTAGTTGTCCATGCGATATCTCTAGTTTCAAGGTATGGATTGATACCAAACTTCGGGTACAGCTTACTCGCATTGCAAAGAGAGATCAATTTGTCAAGTTTAGCTGCCTATATATGTTAGGTTGGAATATTCAGACTTGTCTCCCCTACATGTATATGGCATTTGTCCTGTGGAGTTGTCTCTCATGTTTGATACATGTAAGAAATGGCTACATTTACTTAAATTGTTGTGAAATAAAAACCATACATTTACTAATTTAATGGGGAGAGGGGTCCTTTATGAACTTTATACCTGTTTATTAACTCAAGAACAAAGGTTTACTTCATCACTTTCTTCACATCCTTCTACCTTCATGGAAAATTTTCTCGCCTGAAAGGAATCCATTTGGAAGAAAACTACTATTTTCTTGTGTTCGACTATTGTCGATTTCAGTGTGGGATATGTGAGCTCTCGACTCTTGTTTCAAGGTCACCTAGTTACCAAGAGTTCATTCAATATAAGATGTGATGTGTGTAACATTCTCAGAAGCATAAAATCGTAGACCTTTCTCTGGATTGCTAGCTACCAATTCGGATCAAGGCCATTAACAATCTAGAAATTCAGACCAGTGTAATTCCAGATATACGGGCGTATATTGAAGCCCCTTGGGCTCTTGTTAGATATTGACCTGAAGCCCTGATGGCCACCTTGGATGCACAACATTCTATGCCTCAAACTTAGTCTTTAAATTGGGGCTAAGCAGCAGGAACTGCACAATGCACTGAGAACCCCCAGGCCTTCAACATATTGAAGGTGTTGGAATAGGCTTGGTCGAAATGTATCTGATGACACCTATCTGATTGTTCCTAGGCTGGCTATTTACAGGTTTTTACTGGAATGAGTGAGTGAGTGAATATGATTTAACATCGCTTTCAACTATATTTCAGTCATATCACGACATTGGGTCCTATTCTTTTTCACATCCGGGAACCACACGGGTGGGGTCCTATTCCTTTTCACACCCGGGACCCCCCACGGGTGCCTCAGTTAGTCGCCTCTTACGACAAGCTCTCTGAGGAACTGAGGCCTATTCTTACCATGACCTGCGGTGTGCACAACGACATCCCAGGTCAAACCAGATCATCCCAAATCGCCCCGTGGCCCCGCCCACGGGGTGGTTTTTACTGAAGTAAGACTGTAGCTACTTTATCCTCCCCAAATCTGATCTGCGGACACAGGGACAATATTTTGCCACCCAAATTCAAGGATGAGTGACCAGGTGAATTTGACAAGGTGTCAATATTCACAGGTTCCAGTTTTTTTTGTGTAATATTTACTGGGTCCAGTATATAGTTTAAGTGTAGGAGTTACCTGTCTCTGATGTGGTTCAACATCTGTAGGACGGTGACACTATCCTCAGCCAAATAATAGTCCTCTTCTAACAGTAACACCAGACCCTCATAGTTAGCCATGATAGCAAGTCCATCAAACACTCTATTCAGCTGAAAAACACACCAGTCATTCAAATGTAGCTTACAGTTAACAGTTGACCAGCACTAATGAATTCCTCAACACAGATATGTTAGATGAATGTAGTGACACGACAGCGACACATGTTTAACATTGTCTTTTATGGGATAAAATTTCAGATGTTTTCCTTTCCCTGAAACATTTAGAAGGAAGTGTAATGAAAATGACTTGGTATACAATATCAGTATTACATCTGGTATCACTGTGCATATAGACTACATACTGTGAGACATTTTCTTTCTAATATCATCTGTTCATGTTCTCTACACAATTGAACCACAAAGCGAGAGAATACAGCCACAATATATCGACAATAATGCCAATATAATCAGCTTCAGGGAAATGAGGAACTACTCAGGGACTACTGTACTGTAATGAGGGACTATTGTACTGGAATGAGAGACTATCGTATTGTAGTGAGGGACTACGGTACTACAATCAGGGACTACTGTACCGTAATGAGGGACTACTATACCGTAATGAGGGACTACTGTAATGATGGACTAATGTATTATAATGAGGGACTATGGACTGTAATGAGAGACTATTGTACTGTAATGATGTACTAGGAGGACTACTTCACTGTAATGATGGACTGTATTATAATGAGGGACTACTGTACTATAATGAGGGACTACTGTACTGTGATGATGGACTACTGTATTGTAATGCGGGACTGATGTACTGTAATGAGGGACTAGTACTGTACTGTAATGATGGACTACTGTATTATAATGAGGGATTATGGACTGTAATGAGGGACTATTGTACTGCAATGATGGACTACTGTTTTATAATGAGGGAATACTGTATTGTAATGATTGACTATTGTACTGTAATGATGCACTGCTGTACTCAGGGTACGAATTTTAAAATGTTAAGGGCAGCCATTTCAAGGCCACTTTGGCCTTGCTGGCATCTAATTACCTAGAATTTGCAAAGGGGCACCAAGGCAAACAGGAAGGGCATACAAAGCCATTGGCTTGTGCATGGCCTTGGGTGTAATTCGCGACAGTACTGTAGTGAGAGACTACTGTATTGTAGTGAGGGACTACAGTACTGTAATCAGGGACTACTGTACAGTAATGAGGGACTACTGTACTGTAATGATGGACTACTGCATTATAATGAGGGACTATGGACTGTAATGAGTGACTACTGTACTGCAATGAGGGACTACTCTATTGTAATGACGGACTGCCACATTGTAATGAGGGACTACTGAACTGTAATGAGGGACTACTGCATTGTAATGATGTACTACTGTGTTGTAATAATAGACTACAGAATTGTGTATTGTAATGCTGGACTACTGTATTGTAATGAGGGACTACTGTATTGTAATGATGGACTACTGTATTGTAATGATGGACTACTGTACTGTAACGAGGGACTACTGTATTGTAATGATGGACTACTGTATTGTAATGATGGACTACTGTATTGTAATCAGGGAATACTGTACTGTAATGAGGGACTACTGTACTGTAATGAGGGACTACTGTATTGTAATGATGGACTACTGTACTGTAACGAGGGACTACTGTATTGTAATGATGGACTACTGTATTGTAATGACGGACTACTGTACTGTAACGAGGGACTACTGTACTGTAATGATGGACTACTGTATTGTAATGACGGACTACTGTACTGTAACGAGGGACTACTGTATTGTAATGATGGACTATTGTGTTGTAATGAGGGAATACTGTACTGTAATGAGGGACTACTGTACTGTAATGAGGGACTACTGTATTGTAATGATGGACTACTGTATTGTAATGATGGACTACTGTATTGTAATGACGTACGATTGTATTATAATGTTGGACGACTGTATTGTAATGATGGACTATTGTAATGATGGGCTTCTGTATTGTAATGATGGACGACTGTATTGTAATGATGGACTACTGTGTTGTAATGGTGGACTACTGTATTGTAATGATGGACTACTGTACTGTAATGATGGACTACTGTATTGTAATGATGGACTAATGTATTGTAATGATGGACTACTGTACTGTAACGATGGACTACTGTACTGTAACGAGGGACTACTGTATTGTAATGATGGACTACTGTTACAGTATTGTAATGATGTACGACTGTATTATGAGGACTACTGTACTGTAATGAGGGACTACTGTACTGTAATGAGGGACTACTGTATTGTAATGATGGACTACTGTATTGTAATGACGTACGACTATTATAATGAGGGACTACGGTACTGTAATGAGGGACTACTGTACTGTAATGATGGACTACTGTATTTTAATGATGGACTACTGTATTGTAATGATGGACTACTGTATTGTAATGATGGACTAGTGTATTGTAATGATGGACGACTGTATTGTAATGATGGACTACTGTATTGTAATGTTGGACGACTGTATTGTAATGATGGACTATTGTAATGATGGGCTTCTGTATTGTAATGATGGACGACTGTATTGTAATGATGGACTACTGTATTGTAATGATGGACTACTGTGTTGTAATGGTGGACGACTGTATTGTAATGATGGACTACTGTATTGTAATGATGGACTACTGTATTGTAATGATGGACGACTGTATTGTAATGATGGACTACTGTATTGTAATGATGGACTACTGTATTGTAAGTAATGATGGACTACAGATCGCTGATCATAATGTGTTGGATTGTTCTATCATAAAGGGCTTATTTGTTTTTGTCTATTTTTTGGGGGGGGGTTTTCGCCCTTTTGTAGGCCTTAACATTGAATTACAATTGCTCTGCTTCAAGTGTTGTCCAGTACATTGAACAGCTCGTGATCAAATGTCTACATCTGTGTGGCTGAATGGCTGATTTGAACAACAACAATCCATTTGACAGCCTGGTAACCTGGTAACCAAAGTTTTGAGAATTAATGTGGGCTGCCTTCAAACATCTCTGTATGGCTCGAGCTGTTGACTTATACTAACACCACTTCTTGAGGGAATGTCCAGTTAGTGAACATTTTAATGAGCGGGCCTGTATTTTCTCAGGTTATATTGTCATTTGATTATGTAAAACCTGGTACATCTTAAAATAATACAAATAAAATTTGATCAATGATTGGGCTATGGGAATTGAGAGGTGGGTTTCAAAACATACCTTCCACCACCAGTGGTGTTTGGTCTGTGAATATTTGGCCTCCCTGTAATGACCATATTTATCAGGATGGTCAGCATTATTGCACTTCCGTTTTACTGCCCTGAAAAGAGAGAGAAGAATATAAGTACATGTACGTATGCCAGAGTTGTAGAGTACAGTCAGAGTTGTAGAGTACAGTCAGAGTTGTAGAGTACAGTCAGAGTTGTAGAGTACAGTCAGAGTTGTAGAGTACAGTCAGAGTTGTAGAGTACAGTCAAACAGTCTTAACAAATATCAATGCATAGTCTCCACACCCCATACTTTCTTCATACTAAATTGTTGTGAGAGGTTATACTTGACATTTGATAATGGTTTACTGTTTTGGGAATGGTTAAAGTTTTAAGAAAACACACTTGAAACCCTTAATTACCACACCTGTTTGGAAACGGTGAAGACTGACGTTCTGACTCATGATTTCCGAGTCTGATTAAGATTGTACGTTCGCAATGTGCTGATCTAAATCGTAATAAAATAAATGTCGTCATACCCAATTGTTGTGCAATGTACATCACAATAGGACATCAAACACAGCAGACTACTCAAACTTGTATCACATCAGACAGAGGTTGTTGAGGCTTTCATATGTTTTTCACCACATCTGTTTTTATTGTGTAAAAAAATCTGATTTGATGACATTTTTTGCAAAAAGATATACTGATTTGTTCTTTACACATCTTCTCTGTAGCTTTCATGTAAAGTGTTTGATAAAGCCTTTTTAACAGGTTTAAGAACTTGTACCCCACCCGAGGGTGCAAATTACCAAAAATACTTTATTGAACATTCCTGCAGTACTTCTATCTTCAGGTGAGATTACTGAACATTAATTCCTACAGCACTACATGGAGTGAGTGAGTGAGTGAATAGAATTTAACGTCGCTTTCAACAATATTTCAGCTATATCACGACGAACCAACTAGGCACCACCCAGCCCAGTTGTGTTCCTGCTATTTCAAAGAAGAAATCTTTGAAGCAGCATGGAACCAGACACCCTCCATCCACCCTATAAAACACTGAGGATAGCGCACAAGACACAGACAGGACGCTTACATGGTGCAATAAAGACAAGTGATACTACAGTGCTAGACATCACATTATCAAGTTCCTGTTGCTTCTCGGCAAAATGCATTGAAGCAACAGGAACCTGAACCCACCCAGCACGCAGCACTACATGGATTCTATCTTCAGATGAGATTATTCAACATTAATTCCTACAGCACTACATGGATTCTATCTTCAGGTGAGATCATTCAACATTAATTCCTACAGCACTACATGGATTCTATCTTCAGGTGAGATTATTCAACATTAATTCCTACAGCGCTACATGGATTCTATCTTCAGGTGAGATTATTCAACATTAATTCCTACAGCACTACATGGATTCTATCTTCAGGTGAGATTATTCAACATTAATTCCTACAGCACCGCATCTTCAGGTGAGATTATTCAACATTAATTCCTACAGCACTACATGGATTCTAAGGTAAGATTATTCAACATTAATTCCTACAGCACTACATGGATTCTATCTTCAGGTGAGATTATTGAACATCAATTCCTACAGCACTACATGGATTCTATCTTCAGGTGAGATTATTGAACATTAATTCCTACAGCACTACATGGATTCTATCTTCAGGTGAGATCATTCAACATTAATTCCTACAGCACTACATGGATTCTATCTTCAGGTGAGACCATTCAACATTAATTCCTACAGCACTACATGGTTTCTATCTTCAGGTATGATTATTCAACATTAATCTATCTTCAGGTCAGATTATTCAACATTAATTCCTACAGCACTACATGGATTCTAAGGTAAGATTATTCAACATTAATTCCTACAGCACTACATGGATTCTATCTTCAGGTGAGATTATTGAACATCAATTCCTACAGCACTACATGGATTCTATCTTGAGGTGAGATTATTGAACATTAATTCCTACAGCACTACATGGATTCTATCTTCAGGTGAGATCATTCAACATTAATTCCTACAGCACTACATGGATCCTATCTTCAGGTGAGATCATTCAACATTAATTCCTACAGCACTACACGAATTCTATCTTCAGGTGAGATCATTCAACATGGATTCTATCTTCAGGTGAGATTATTCAACATTAATTCCTACAGCGCTACATGGATTCTATCTTCAGGTGAGATTATTGAACATTAATTCCTACAGCACTACATGGATTCTATCTTCAGGTGAGATTATTCAACATTAATTCCTACAGCACTACATCTTCAGGTGAGATTATTCAACATTAATTCCTACAGCACTACATGGATTCTATCTTCAGGTGAGATTATTGAACATCACTTCCTACAGCACTACATGGATTCTATCTTCAAGTGAGATTATTCAACATTAATTCCTACAGCACTACCTGGATTCTATCTTCAGGTGAGATTATTCAACATTAATTCCTACAGCACTACATGAATTCTATCTTCAGGTGAGATTATTGAACATTAATTCCTACAGCACTACATGGATTCTATCTTCAGGTGAGATTATTCAACATTAATTCCTACAGCACTACATCTTCAGGTGAGATTATTCAACATTAATTCCTACAGCACTACATGGATTCTATCTTCAGGTGAGATTCTTGAACATTAATTCCTACAGCAATACATGCATTCTATCTACAGGTGAGATTATTCAACATTAATTCCTACAGTACTACATGGATTCTATCTTCAGGTGAGATCATTCAACATTAATTCCTACAGCACTACACGAATTCTATCTTCAGGTGAGATCATTCAACATGGATTCTATCTTCAGGTGAGATTATTCAACATTAATTCCTACAGCGCTACATGGATTCTATCTTCAGGTGAGATTATTGAACATTAATTCCTACAGCACTACATGGATTCTATCTTCAGGTGAGATTATTCAACATTAATTCCTACAGCACTACATCTTCAGGTGAGATTATTCAACATTAATTCCTACAGCACTACATGGATTCTATCTTCAGGTGAGATTATTGAACAATAATTCCTACAGCACTACATGCATTCTATCTACAGGTGAGATTATTCAACATTAATTCCTACAGCACTACATGGATTCTATCTTCAGGTGAGATTATTCAACATTAATTCCTACAGCACTACATGGATTCTATCTTCAGGTGAGATCATTCGACATTAATTCCTACAGCACTACACGAATTCTATCTTCAGGTGAGATCATTCAACATGGATTCTATCTTCAGGTGAGATTATTCAACATTAATTCCTACAGCACTACATGGATTCTATCTTCAGGTGAGATTATTCAACATTAATTCCTACAGCACTACATCTTCAGGTGAGATTATTCAACATTAATTCCTACAGCACTACATGGAGTCTAAGGTGAGATTAGTCAACATTAATTCCTACAGCACTACATGAATTCTATCTTCAGGTGAGATTATTGAACATCAATTCCTACAACACTACATGGATTCTATCTTCAGGTGAGATTATTCAACATGAATTCCTACAGCACTACATCTTCAGGTGAGATTATTCAACATTAATTCCTACAGCACTACATGGATTCTATCTTCAGGTGAGATTACTCAACATCAATTCCTACAGCACTACATGGATTCTATCTTCAAGTGAGATTATTCAACATCAATTCCTACAGCACTACATGGATTCTATCTTCGGGTGAGATTATTCAACATCAATTCCTACAGCACTACATGGATTCTATCTTCAGGTGAAATTATTCAACATCAATTCCTACAGCACTACATGGATTCTATCTTCAAGTGAGACTATTCAACATCAATTCCTACAGCACTACATGGATTCTATCTTCAGGTGAGATTATTCAACATTAATTCCTACAGCACTACATCTTCAGGTGAGATTATTCAACATTAATTCCTACAGCACTACATGGATTCTATCTTCAGGTGAGATTACTCAACATCAATTCCTACAGCACTACATGGATTCTATCTTCAAGTGAGATTATTCAACATCAATTCCTACAGCACTACATGGATTCTATCTTCGGGTGAGATTATTCAACATCAATTCCTACAGCACTACATGGATTCTATCTTCAGGTGAAATTATTCAACATCAATTCCTATAGCACTACATGGATTCTATCTTCAAGTGAGACTATTCAACATCAATTCCTACAGCACTACATGGATTCTATCTTCAGGTGAGATTATTCAACATTAATTCCTACAGCACTACATGGATTCTATCTTCAGGTGAGATTAATTTTAGCTTTCAATATATTAGTATGAGTGACCTGATTGGGTGGACACCACTTAAAGCAGGTCATTCACACTTGTGCCACACAATCACTATCAGTTAATACCCCTCCAATATGTTTATCGCTTCAAGTTCATTCCTTGATTTTTGTTAAGTTTTACGTCTTAAAACTTATTCGTCATGGGTATTAGAAATTCAACACAGTTGTTTTTCACCATGTCAAGAAAGTAGCTGTACTTCAGTTTTACAAATGATGTTCTGGTTGCTGAATATAGATGCTTAAAGTGTGACCTTTGGTTTTAATCCAATTTGTTCAATTGAAAAAATAAAATATAAATATCAAATTTCACAGAAAAACGATCTGGGCCAAATTGGAAACACTGAGCAGGGTTTTTTTTAGACAAATTTTTTTCATCTACTCAATTTCAAATATTGTAAAACTCAACGGCGCGCATATTAATGTCACTAAACTCAATTTTGGGGGGTTTTTCATCTAAAAAATGATGAAACTCAATTTTCCCCCCTCTTTCATCAAAAAAAGGATAATCTCAATTTTATTTTGTTTGAATCGTAGAATGTAAAAAAAAGTTGTGTCAAAGCTTGGCATGTCATTCTTGGCTTGTTTTTCTTAAATTTTCCAATTGGATGCCACTAATGGCATCATGTAGTTTCCCACTGGAATGACACTTATGCAATCAATTTGGTTGTAGGTTGAACTAGATGAAACTGACACCAAATTTCACAAAATTTTGAAAGATTGGTGAAAACCGCATAGGCAGCTGCTCTCTGAAATTTACGAAATCTGGGCGAAAGAAAGTTTTCATTAGGGGTCATTGTTTTCATTGAACGACCTCCGTTGAATGGTGATGGTAGCACTGCGATCACATATACATCTCATGATCTCTCCTCATCAACCCCCCCCCCCCTTTGGTTTTAGCCCGCCAAATTTTGTAGCATGAATTGTAATGACACACCACGGAACCAAGAGATCGTTTTCCATTGTAAGTGCATTGAATTTATATAATTTATATAATGCCGTTTTGTGTCAGTACTTCCAAACTGACTTCATTACGGCAGAAACACAAGTGACACTGCCACAGAAGGAGCAATACTGCGTTAACTTCGCGGCCAAAAAATGATAAACTCAATTTTTATTTTGTTTTAATCGTAGAATGTAAAAAAAAGTTGTGTCAAAGCTTCGCATGTCATTCTTGGCTTGTTTTTCTTAAATTTTCCAATTGGATACCACTAATGGCATCATGTAGTTTTGCACTGGAATGACACTTATGCAATCAATTTGGTTGTAGGTTGAACTAGATGAAACTGACACAAAATTTCACAAAATTTTGAAAGATTGGTGAAAACCGCATAGGCAGCTGCTCTCTGAAATTTACGAAATCTGGGCGAAAGAAAGTTTTCCCCCTATTAGGGGTCATTGTTTTCATTGAACTACCTCCGTTGAATGGTGATGGTAGCACTGCGATCACATATACATCTCATGATCTCTCCTCAATCAACCCCCCCACCCCCTTTGATTTTAGCCCGCCAAATTTTGTAGCATGAATTGTAATGACACACCACGGAACCAAGAGATCGTTTCCCATTGTAAGTGCATTGAATTTATATAATTTATTCTCACCTTCCAATATGCCGTTTTGTGTCAGTACTTCCAAACTGACTTCATTACGGCAGAAACACAAGTGACACTGCCACAGAAGGAGCAATACTGCGTTAACTTTGCGGCAAAAATAAAGCATGATGAACGATTTTAACAGAAATTCCTCCCAACTTCGTGTATTACAATAATTTATTCGTTAGTTTGGAAGTCTTAAATGATAAATTCTCAATTTACCGTAACAAGGGCAGAGGTTTCCACCACAAAACACAGGCACTTCGCGTCGACGTGTTCCAACAGATCGAAGAAGTTGAAAAAATTTCAGCGTATGACAAATATGTTTCATTTGTGTTCGTGTTGAGATTTTCTCGCTTACTGTTGTCAAGCGGAACCACGTGTTGAGATAAAAAAAAATGGCGCTGAAATTGTCGGGAACCCTTCATCGAAAAACTAGCAGTTCATTGCCACAGATATCTGGCGGTACTCGACACCGAATAAGAATTGTTGTATGATAGGAGACAACCCTGTTTAAAAAAAATGTTACGACAGTCAACGAACAGAAAAATAATCTCCGCAAGAGCTTCCTGAGCGTGTTTCATTTCCACTGGATATCCCATTGACGAGACGCGGTGTCTGCAGCTAAAACAAACATACGGAAACCCGGGAAGTGGCAGAGATGACATGAAGAGTGGGCTCTCAATGACTTTCATTGGCATAGAGACGGAGGTGACACGAACAACAACAAACTTGTATTGTAAACTTTCGGTCGCGATCAAACTTTCTCGTGATCGGAGCATTTTCGTTCACCCCGGTCTTACATAAA
This sequence comes from Hanleya hanleyi, assembly GCA_036873755.1. NCBI lineage: Eukaryota > Metazoa > Mollusca > Polyplacophora > Lepidopleurida > Hanleyidae > Hanleya > Hanleya hanleyi. The sequence goes on from JAVTVY010000688.1 coordinate 12,840, forward strand.
CTCAATCTTTTATGAAAAAAACTCAATTTTTTCCCATGCCGTAAACCCAGAAAACTGAATTTCTAGGTCAAAACTCAATTTTGAAAAAAACGCAAAAACTCAATTCAAATTTGTTTTCATCGAGAATACCACGATGAAAACTGGCTAAAAAAAACCCTGCTGAGGGTCCATTATTTTGTAGAAGGTGTGAACATTTAAACACTCCGAGTGGATCTCCCAAAGTCCCAATGACCATGGAGAATTTCAAGCCCAGCGATCGGACAACAAGATTCATGTCGGCAATACATTGAATTTGTGCGAGTTGTTAGAGAAAAATCTCATTAATTAACAAATAAACCATTATGAAGCAGTCAAAGCAAAAAAAACCCCGCTCCTCCAGTACTAATGTGGTGAAAACCAATGAATTCTTTTCTCTTTTTTTCAGGGAACTGAGAACAAAATTCAAGGAATATTATGTCTCTGTGTAATTTGCAGGAATTAATGAAATGTTATTCTTTATAATAAACGGTCTGTTGTCATTCTGTAAGGCACTACAAGTCGTTTTAACCTTCTGCTTCTGGACTCTTACACAGTTTTACTAAGGCAGTTTTTTTTCTATTTTCCAGTGACATACTTGATACATCAATGGCCACAAGCTGGATTTGGTGATTTAGAAAAAATGGCGGCATTTGCTGCAAATGTCCATGATGAAGTAGCTAAAAAAATTCTGGATTTATTAATGGCAATATTTATAAACAATGCTCTGTTGCATGGTCACCAGAAGTTGTACATCTCAGGAATTCTTTGTGAAATTACATACCGCAATTGTTTTATGAAATTGTTTTAAAAACTTGTGTTCACTTAAAACCTTCCAATAAATGTGATCAGCTTATTATGTTTGAGCGGGAAAATCAGATTTGATTGAATCAGATTGCTATTCAATCATTCTACAATGTACCATAAAACAATACACAATGCAAATTTTCAGTCTCAGCAGACTATACTTTTTGCCAGTCACCACTGTAGTGTTCGGTCATCACCAGTTAATCTCTCCCATAGGAATGTCCTCAATTTGAAATCCTTCTCTATCCACTTTTTTCAGACTTGTAGTCCGTCTCACTTAATGTCAAATGTGGAAGTTTTTAACCTGAATTTACCGAGGCAATTTATGTAATGGGGAAGGATTCATGGAGCACACAACGGACTTGAATCAGATCTAAATGCTACAAGACAACGCCGATACGGCTGCGTGAGAGAGAAAGCTTTGTCCCAGAATCCTATAATTAATGGACCAGCCCGATGTGGCAGAATCAGCAATTGAACAAGTAAATCATCTAAATTGGATCGTAATGTAGCTCGGGGAATACTCAATGATCCAACACCTTTCCCAACTTCCACGTATAAAATATTAAACGTACACAGGATAGAAAATATAGATTATACATGTATTATTTCTTGTTAACATTTTTTTCTTTTTCAACCTGTTCAAAGCAATGGATATCACAATTCAAAATTGCCCAATATGCAGTATGTTGCTTGCTGGAATTCAGTGAAATATGTTATATGGCTGGTTTGAGAGGGTTTGTTGTGCCCCTGAAAAGATTGTCCCTCATGTATGCTTCAACCCATACCCCCTAAACCTAAGGATGTCCCTAATGTATGCTTCGACCCATACCTCCTAAACCTAAGATTGTCCCTAATGTATGCTTCAAACCATACCCTCTAAACCTAAGATTGTCCCTAATGTATGCTTCAAACCATACCCTCTAAACCTAAGATTGTCCCTTCTGTACGTTTCAACTCCTATCCCCTCTACCTGAGATTGTCCCTAATGTATGCTTCAACCCATACCCCCTAAACCTAAGATTGTCCCTAATGTATGCTTCAACCGGACCCATACCCCTAAACCTAAGATTGTTCCTAATGTATGCTTCAACCCTTACCCCAGAACCTAATATTGTCCCTCATGTATACGTCAACCCATACCCCATGAACCTAAGATTGTCCCTCAGGTATGCTTCAACCCATACCCCATGAACCTAAGATTGATCAGTGTCCCTCATGTATGCTTCAACCCATACCCCCAAACCTAAGATTGTCCCTCGTGTACCCCTAAAACCTTAAAGATTGTCCCTCATGTGAGCTTCAACCCATATCCCCTGAACCTAAGCCTAAAACTAACCCGAACCCCAAACCAAATCCCATCCACGAACCGGACATCTTCTAGGCTCATCTGTCCCAACATGTAAAGCGTACAGTTGATAGGGGGCCAATTATATAACATATAATTGTCCAGAATTACAAGTGTTGCATGCACATGTGTGTGCTAAGATTATATCACAATTGAATCAATAGGGGAGAATTACAAGATACGTTCATCTGTGATTTACCAGCATGAACATGGCCCTTACAATGTGCTCTACATTTACATGTATCTGTGCATGTCTAGTGATGGGGAGGCACAGAATTTAATTGCAGTCTGATAATTATTACAGCAATTGAACATGTTCAACAAACTGTAATTGGTAATTACGAGAACATCAAGCAAAAACACATTTTATTCTCTCGCCAATTGAAGAAGAGAAATGAGACAGTAAAGTAATGTGAACACACCTCATATTACATAGTACCTATGTAACAGGTCAGGCTTGTCAATGACATGGTTATAATGGACCATAATGAAAGAGCGACACCTTTAATTAACTTGGTTCAATTAGGATAGGCCTATTACATGCTGTCCTTGTCAACAGCATGATTTGCACTTAACTGTCATTGGGAAACTGCACAGTTATGGATACATGTAACATGTGAGAATGATGAGAACATAAGTGAATGAGTGACATCTTATGATTCATGTCATTTTCAACGATCTTTCAGTCATACCACGACGTTTGGGTCGGGTCCTATTACTTTTCACATCCAGGAACTCCACAGTCCTATTAACACCTGGCACCTTTTCCTTTCTACACCCGGGAACCAAACAGGTTCTCCAGTTAGTCTCCTCTTACGACAAGCTGTCTGAGAAGCTGAGGTCCTTATATTCCTGTGGTGTGCACAATGACGCCCCAGGTCAATCCCCGGGTTGATGAGGAAGTGACAGGATGATCATTATTGTTCATCTTACAAAGTAGTGTATAAAAGTCTCAAAATCAACAAGTACTGGCTGGTTTACCCAAAGTTTGGTCACAATCCATATCCTAAAAGTGGAGATAGACATCGCCTGGAGAACTTAAGTTCTTAAACAGTCTCAAGATCAACAAGTTTTCTCTTTGACATCAATTTGAGGTATATTTTCAACTATTTTCTGAAATTCAGGCTGCGGTGATCTCGACTTTTGAGCTTCTGACCTCGTAATAAATATACATGTAGCAAGTTTGTTGTATGTACCCATCCATAACCCAGAACTGGAGATATCAAATAGTATGGACTTCAGAAGTTGACAGGACATGATCAATTTCCACTATTTCCACATTTTGGGCCCAATTGACCATGTTGACCTCAGAATGAACAGCCATACTATTTGCCAAAGATAAACCCCCAGTTTGGTACCCATTCATAACGTGGAACAGGGGATATCACACAAACACAACAGAAGTTAACAGAAAGACAGACAGAACTTGCTATCACACTGCACAATCTTGCCTGATGATGATGGGCGTATAATAAAACCCAGAAAAGCTACAAATTGCTCCCATGAGCATGCCTGGAGTTTGCGTAATCCTTTTATACAATATATGCAAAAAAGGCTTAAGCAAACTCATTATGTGTAACCTTTAGACGACTTGAACTACATGTACATGTAACTACTAGTATAACGGTTACACAATTTGTCCAGAACTGGTGAAGTCACATGCCAGAACGTCAATTTACACGAATGATACAATGGTTGGGGATCTCAGAAGTGGTAGGTTTCGCTTTGATTGATAAGGTATTTTAAGAGATGATGCAATCTGTAAACCTTGAAAAAAATCTTGAGAAGTACTCCCTCATACTCACCGAATTGGTTGGTGTATCAAGAAAACGAGTTATTTTAGTAGCCTATATTGTCTGGTTAAACGTCTGTTTTCTTTAGAAATACATGTATTTATTTCACAAGCCAAAGAACCTCTCTATGTATTTCAACATGTCCAGTGAAAATAATCCAATGAAAATACATGTACCGGATTGGTTTTGAAATTATAACTTGACCAATCAACACGATCAAATATTTCAGAATTTGGAAACTGAAAGCTATCCCATAATTCAACAGTACTATTCACTTTCTGAAGGGGTTGATTGGAAATAAGCTCGGGCATGTCAGGTGTTGATGAAAGATACATATATTGATACAGACTTGCTTCTCATGAAGTCACGTAGGAGCGAATGACGAGGACGGTTGGTTGTTGCTTACTTACTCTTCTCGTTTGATGTCGCGTGGACAATCGTTAGGATCGTCTCCAGGAAACTGATTGGGATGTAGTTGTACGGAATGAGGGAAGAAAACCTGCATAATCTGTGGGAAATAAAAAATAGAATTACATGTTGTCTCTACCAAGTGAATATAATATAACAGATATGTTCATGTAGAATGTGCAAGCTGTCACAAATTCCGATTAAAGATTGATGCCAAATTATAAATCTTTCCATCTGTCCTAGATACACAGCTTCAAGAATTCAGGTATTGGGTATTAAAGTTGAATGATATTACAGAAACAATCCATGCTATCTTTTTTTTTTCATGCCAACCCACTCTAGGGTGACATCATTGAATAGGGCAGGTTTGAGGCCAAATGACACCAATTCTACTAAAATGACGTCATTTCCTCACTTTTGTTCACAATTTATGGTACCATAGTACTTTTCAAAATGATACTCCAAACTATCACATGAGATTATTACCATAATTCTAAAGAATTTAAATAGTAGAAAATAGGGGGTAGTACAAATAGTGAGAATAAATAATGAATTCCCTTGAATATATCCGAGTTCAACAGTAAAATGTACCAGGCATGCTCCATATTTGACATTTCCTGTACCGGTACGTGTATATACTTACAGGGCAGAAGGTCACGGATTGGACAATACGGTTGAGGGTCTCGGAGTAGACATCGTGACTGACTATCACCAGGCTCTGTTCTATGTTGCGTACATTGCGTAAAGAGTCGAGAAGAATCTGGAGATATTCTGCTCTGTTATGAGCCTGTATAACTATCACAATGCTCTCAGAGTTCAGTTTCAAACCAAACTTTTTTAAATTGTGTATATGCTGTTCTGAATTAATGCGCGCCACAGCCGCTCGCATCAGTGTGACGTTTGCCACATCGATTGGCGAAAACGTCCGATTCTCATTATGGCTAAGGTTTTTCATTGGTGGAATCACAAGGCCAAAGTTTATCATTCCTTGTTCGTTATTTCCTCCGAGGTTTGCCCTGCCCACTTTCAAATCGTGCGGTTGAAGGTTGAACTGTACATGACCGTCCGCACCGACATGATTATGTTGCATCCCGCTACCATTGGCGTTGGGCTTCCCTGGTTGGAGATTCATAAGAACATGCATGTTCAGCAAGGCGAAAAGAATAACGATGAAAACTAGCCCAGAGCGTAAGAGTCGAATAGGGTGGACCCTCATCGCTATGGAAAGCGAAAGCCCAACTCTCACGAGCACAAATTTTCTTTTTAAATTAAAAAAATAACTTCTCGAAGTTTTAGTCTGTCAACGGGTTTCAGGAAGTATAAATGTGTACGTGGACACATAGTCAAGTGATGCGGCACATCGGAACACCAGCTGACAGTCCCCAGAAACATCACAGTAACTGACACGATGAAAACTCTCGCTGACAATGTCGTTCATTGAAAATACTGTAGGTGTACATGTACCATATACCGATATCTCTCAATATCTCCAATACTATACGATTACTGTTTGTCGTGTGTCAACCTGCCATTATTAAAATATTTGAACAGCTGCCACTACAAGTAGTGATATTAAATGGATGGAATTCATATTACACATCATCATGGAGTAGATTACATCTTCAGATCTCTGAATTCATATGATACACAGGCTGGAAATGATGTATCGCATCACAATACTATCACAGCAGGCAGGGAAGTGGGGAGTTTACAGGGACATGGCCTACCTGTTGTGTGACAGACTACACATTGGTATACTGTACATTGATGATTTAATGTTGAATCAATAAATGAGGTAACCATTAAGACAAACAGGTATTCCCAGTACCATATCACATCCCATTTCTCTTACTTTTGTAAGAAACACATACAGTACATGTAGTCTGCTCCCTGAGTGATAGCATGTGTCAAACTCAGGTGCGAAATCTGGAAACTCTGAGAAATGCACATTCACACTAATATTCCAGCTACCATAGCATGGTCATTTTCATCACAAGGTATTCCAGTCTGAATCATGGCAAAATGATGGCCTCGTTAATCTTTCCAGGATGACTGCCACCAGCAGCGTGTGGTAATCCAGTCAGATCAGGCTAATAGACAGCTTACAGCCATGACAGCCAGAGTGAACTGCCTGTGAACAGCATGGATACAGTCTATCAGATCATCTGCTTTAGCTGTGCACATGTCTATCTGTCAACCCTGATCCATCTAGGTCGTCGTTCGCATGAGACTGCCCAAGGCTCCCTACAACAACAGAAAATAGCAGGAATCAAACGTGTGCTCGCAAGAATAAGAACTGAATGGAATACATGCATAAAATACACGCAGATCAAATATAGAATATTGAAAAGGGAAATGGCATATATTTTCATCTTTTTTTTTTTTTTTGCTCTTTCCTTTTTTCTCAGTCATGCAAGCATGACAAATAGCGTACAATGTATAATTCAGCTGGTTATTTCGATCATCCAAATTCATGAAATTTGTCAAATTACAATACGTACTCATTTTACATAAATAATTGTGTATCTAATTTGCAAAATAATACAGAACATTTATATGTACATGTACTGTAACCTTTTATCGCTTCCACTGGACAATTATATTTACATGTATGGCATTTACCACACAGTATAAGTTACTTTGTGTCTCACCTTTACATTTTGGAGTGTGATAATACATGTAGAATATTCAAGAGTTAATAAGCAAAAAAAAATCTTCACCTCCATTTCTCAAATCGTTTTTCTAGTTTAACCACAGAAAAGGGAGATTTCAATACCCTACTCTCAATTTATGGCTCATTAATAGCATAGATTATTTTTTAGGACATTGTTTGGCTGAAGACCATATAAAATAACAGGTCAATTCTATTACAGGTATAGGTTTGGCGTGAAACCTTTGCAAAAACATGTAGTGAGGGTAGTGAGCATGTAGTGATTCATTATCAGAGAGATTACAGGTACATTATCAGAGAGATTACAGGTACATTATCAGAGAGATTACAGGTACATTATCAGAGATTACAGGTACATTATCAGAGAGATTACAGGTTCATTATCAGAGAGATTACAGGTACATTATCAGACAGATTACAGGTACATTATCAGAGAGATTACAGGTACATTATCAGAGATTACAGGTACATTATCAGAGAGATTACAGGTTCATTATCAGAGAGATTACAGGTACATTATCAGACAGATTACAGGTACATTATCAGAGAGATTACAGGTACATTATCAGAGATTACAGGTACATTATCAGAGAGATTACAGGTTCATTATCAGAGAGATTACAGGTTCATTATCAGAGATTACAGGTACATTATCAGAGAGATTACAGGTACACTATCAGAGAGATTACAGGTTCATTATCAGGTACATTACAGGTTCATTATCAGAGAGATTACAGGTACATTATCAGAAAGATTACAGGTACAACATCAGAGAGATTACAGGTTCATTATCAGAGAGATTACAGGTTCATTATCAGAGTGATTACAGGTACACTAAAAGAGAGATTACAGGTATGTTACCAGAGAGATTACAGGTACATTACCAGAGAGATTACAGGTACATTACCAGAGAGGTTACAGGTACATTATCAGAGCGATTATAGGTACATTATCAGGGAGATTACAGGTACATTACCAGAGAGATTACAGGTACATTATCAGAGAGATTACAAGTACATTATCAGAGAGATTTCAGGTACAATATCAGAGAGATTACAGGTACATTATCAGAGATATTACAGGTACATTATCAGAGATATTACAGGTACATTATCAGAGTGATTACTGGTACATTATCAGAGAGATTACAGGTACATTACCAGAGAGATTACAGGTACATTACCAGAAAGATTACAGGTACATTACCAGAGAGCTTACAGGTACATTATCAGAGAGATTACAGGTACATTATCAGAGAGATTACAGGTACATTACCAGAGAGCTTACAGGTACATTATCAGAGATATTACAGGTACATTATCAGAGAGATTACTGGTACATTATCAGAGAGAATTACAGGTACATTATCAGAGAGATTACAGGTACATTATCAGAGAGATTACAGGTACATTATCAGAGAGATTACAGGTTCATTATCTGAGAGATTACAGGTACACTTTAGGCTAAACGTGTATATGGTCAATATCCACCATGTTAGAAGCAAATCAACTACATATGTGTACATGTAACATTAGCTTAGACTAGCTAAATGGCACTGGCACATGTCTAAGTGCCTACACCACCACAGTCCCTTCACATGAAAGGAGACAGGTGGAGTCAACATGCTGGGAATCATGGGTGAAACTATAATTACGTACATTTCATAGGCTCTTCATAGGATGAGTATGTGATATTCTAGCATCAGCGCATCTTCCGTGCTGCATCGCTCTATTTTGCTTTAACATGCATGAATACGACACATGCAATATTTACTGCACATCTACATCAAATCATTCATTATAAGCAGGGAGGTGGTGGCCAATACATTCCAGCTAGTCTAATCTAGGCCTACATGTAAGGTTACAGATTTCTGGTTAATTTACTTTTAATGTTTGCAATGACTCTATAAACATTACAATGTAATGGATTGGTTCAAATTATACAATTACCATACAACACATTTATGAAGCATTAATTAAGCATATACTTAAAAATCAAATTGCCTATTCATTTATTATGATTTCCACTGATGTGTTTAACATATGATATGTAATTAAGTAATGTTATGACTACCCATAAATGATAAACACAGTCTGCATGTTTTATTCTAAATAAGTTGGTTTATTTTGGAAAAAAAAATCAGAAATTAATTTATTCTGCATTGTAATATAAGCATGAAATCAATACAAATTGAAGCATATTTTAAAATTATTGACACTGCACAAGTGTGGCTGAAAACAGGTCTATTTGATGACATGTACATGCACTGTACCCACTAATATATGGATTGGACAATCCATCAATATAGGATGGGCAGTGCACAGTCACACAGAGCCTGCTATATGTATACACCCCCCCCCCCTTCCCCCCAACCTTATCCAATACATGTATGATTACACACCACTTGATTTGTTGGAGTGATGTGACCATAACAAAATAAAACTACATGTACTTAGAAACTGCCTCACATTATCTCAAACGAATAATAGCTCATTTCTTGGACAATTTACACAAGCAAGTGCCTCTGAAAACGTTATGGCAGAATTAAGAAAATAATAATAATGTCAGTGATGCAATACTTTTATCAGAGTACCTGAATAATTTTCAGATACTCTCTTTAAGCGACATTCCACCCCCCTCCCCAAAAAAGGAGATGAAGAGACCCCTCTCGGCCTGCTCCCCAAAATATTACAAATAAATTTCAGCTTTGGATACAGTATTGATCCATCATCACCATTCTTTAACATCAACATTTATAAAAGACAAATTGCTCCGCCAAGTTGTTTTACTTTTATGAATGTTGAAAAGAATAGCAAAACGTGATTTTCTCTGACACATATACATGTAGGTCTGAATTTTTCTAATATTTTTGGTGGAATGGACTCTAGACTTGTTTACATAGTGCACAAAGTGTAGTACTAAATACAAAGTACATGTACATGTAAAACACCTCATATACAAAATTACATTAAATAGAAATTCATCTGATAAATGTACATGTATATGCGCAAATGTAGATAACTGCAAAGTGCATGTACACCAATATTGAAAATTGGATTCCAGAAAGATACAAAGCCTTTGGACGAACAGCGAGTATTATAATTGTATTGATACCACCATTATGGCTGGCAAAAGAGCCAGTGAGACAATGTGAGCAAGTTGTGCCATACACACTGTACATCTATGGTCCATGGTCGATCAATTCTGGCATGTCAAGTACTGAGTGTTCGGGACAGTAGTACAAAATCCTAGTGAATGAGTACATTATAGAGAGCGTAAATAAATAATGAGAACACTATAAATCATTAAGAAACCGATGAAATGTACATACTTTGTACATTCCTCACAAAATGCACATATTGAATAGACATACATGTAGAGGGGCATATCATTATTGTAGATGTATGTGTACTTGAGCACACACTGCATGGGTACATTATATTAGAGAAAATCTCAAATAAATGAACTGTTCAATGCAATCATCCATTAAAATATTCATAGATGAACCTCTTAGATGTATGATTGCAAATTCAAGTGCATGTATCTGGAGCTACATGTATGAAGAGATATAACATAAGTTGTTTTTTTACTAATTTGATTTAGATCACACGGAGAATTAAATTGTTTTTACTAAATTGATTTAGTTCACATGGAGACTCGAGTCAGAATATCGCCATTATTTCTCGGATTAGGATTGCAACTTCTGCAGCTCCGATCATATTTTCCGTGTTCCTTGCCATCCGATGACATCATGGGTCAATGTCGTACAGACCTTGTCCTCTGTGATGATGCCTAATTCAAGAAAATAGCCCTCGGCTATCAGTTATTGTCTACACTCAGCAATCATGCATTGTATAAGATAATGTATCTTTAGAACTTTGACAACTAGGTTAACAAAAATGTGATCTAGTGGGGTTGAATGTAGTTCTCTCATATGAGAAATACATAGGAAATTGGGCCAGGTCAGCTTTTGCCAAGGCCTTAAGTGATGGGAAAATTTTTGCACTGACGTTCCTGTAGAGCATTTAGTCATCTTCTGTACATCTCTGGACCATCACCAGATGTAAACAAAGTATTAATTTGGAAAGCCTAGCCATATTTCTTCATGTTATATCATAATGAACAATATATGACCTTGAAAAAATAGGCCAAGGTCAGTCAACTGGGATAGGCTTCCAGTCATTATCAGTTGCATAAGTAATATGAATTTAGAGACCCTAGCTTTAATCCTTCAAAAAATATAGCAAATACTAAAATTTGACCTTGATAAAATAGGTCAAGGTAATATTATAATAAACAGTATATGACCCTGAAAAAATAGGTCAACGTCAGTCAACTGAGATAGGCTTCTAGTCAATCACCAGTTGCATATATAATATGAATTTGCATGGAGACCCTAGGTTCAATTCTTCAAAAAATATAACAAATACTAAAATTTGACCTTGATAAAAAGTTCAGTCATTTTCAATAGGCTTCTGACCCTTCACCAGATGCATATGTGGTATGAATTTACAATGCCTACTTGAGATAGCGTGTCCACAAGATAGCTGGAGAGATGGATAGACAGACGACGCTGACGATGACAATACCTTTCAGGCAAAATTTGGGCGCAGACAAGAGTCAAATCCTAATCGCCAACAGCCTCAGCACTCGTGTGGTTTCAGGTGAGGGAGTGAATATGATTTAACGTCGCTTTCAACACTATTTCAGTCATATCACAACGTTGGTTCCTATTCCTTTTCACACCGTGACCCAGAAACCACATGGGTACCCATGAGGAAACAGTTTACCAAATTGATTCTAGTTCCCACGGAACACCTTCAAGATCATGTGACCTTTCATGTGACCGGGTTCATCTTAAAATGACCAATTTCAAGTGTCATATGTACATGTACAAATCAGGTGAATATAAAATGTGTTTCATTGGCCCGTCGAATAAAACAGCAAAGCTATTAGCTTATGTTCATCACACACACTGAGGATTTCGCCTCTCGGGGCAAGAATTATCAGAGTAGACATTTGCTCAGCGAAAATCTCACCGAAAACTGCCCACATACGAGAGCTACATGTATCCCCTGAGACAACTTGAAGCTGTTGGTTCAGAGAACAGCTCTCATGTGCACCGGGCTAAAATGTAAATGGAATGGTTCTTTGCATGAAAATTTCTCAAAGATCGCTAGCCTCACCGACCTGGAACGGTTTGATCGAGTTCAACTTCCTCCACCAACCAAGCTGGCTGTCACCATATGAGTAAAATAACCTTGAGTGAGACATTAAACCAGATCCCCCCCCCCCTCCCCCCATGAACATATCAAGGAGATTATTCAGATAAGATCAAGGAAGACAACCTGCCAGATAGTCATGTTTGCTCAATAACCTAAAACTCTAGTCCACAGGGAGGAACAGGTAGAGTTTAGGTGTATGCCATTATATCCAGTGTACATGTACTGACAATGCTGTGTGTAAATATAAAAATAATACATTACCACACATGTATATGCTGGACAGGGGACGATATAACAGGAAGTAATTCAATATAGTTTACAATACATGTACCCCTAACCCATTAATAAATCTACCACATTAGTTACATGTAGGTACAAATCCATTATGAAAACACTGCCATGTCTGAGGCAAAAAATGGAAGACATTTAAAGATGTAATCAGCCTCAAAATCGATGGATTTTGTAAACTCTGTCTCATCTGTTTTTCAGCAGCGAAGTTTGCTATTATATTTGATGATGGTGCATGGGATTGCCATATACGATGAATGCCAAGATATCTTGCCAGAGAAATTTGAAACTGCCCGCTTCGACGGGGTTTTCTGTTTCGCCATTGAACATGTGCTGTATGTGGAGAGGAAGATGACGTCACTGCGTGACGTTCGAGTGACGTAGCGATGCTCACGAATCTGAATGCTAAACAGCTGCAGCCATGGGATAATGTCATGTCTAATGTTTGGTAGAGTGGCGGAGCATATGTAGGCAGAATGCACCACACGTGTGAATGCTTGTTGAAGGCCGTCAAAAAATGACCGTCTATTTTTAAAGACAATTAAAATTCCTTCTATTTTCTCCTGAATGATGGAAACAAGTTTAGTTGTTTATGGTCAAAATGATTTAGTTTGTACCTGTCGTAACATATGTCATTTTCGTGGAGTTTGAGAGAGATCGATTCCAGCCTAGATTTGAGGCTGATTACATCTTTAATTCCACTCTTTCAAATTCTGAGTATTTGTTCACACATGATCATCTAGAATTTAGCTTCACCCTGAATGTTACATGTATAGAAAATGAATTTTGAAAGTACAAAAGGACATGCAGAAGGTTTAAATACTTGTTCTCCCTTCTATCAACACACCCTACCCGAAATAAATGGAGGGATTGCATGCGGATTGCATGCAGATCGCATGCGGATCGCCTTCCGCATGCATTCCCTATGCCATCCATGCCATCTATGTGATCATTAAGCGCTCTATGCGCTCATTTTGCAATCATGATGCTATCCAATCAATCATTCTTGACAGGATGAAGCGCTCCAAGCGCTCATTTTGCCATCATTATGCTATCCAACCGATCACTTTTGCCCAAATGTGTTAACCATGCAATCATTTATGTGATCTGAGTGATCATTTTCTTATGGTCAAGCGATCCTTACATCTTCTTTTCAAAGTCCAAGTGATCAGACGAAAAACTTTCTAAGTCCAAGCGATCCAAAATGATCGCTTAAATGATCGCTTGTTGTCTGTCGCCAGACCAACATATGGTTTTGATTTCATAGACCATTAATCACCGATCTCCATGGAAACCCCGCCAAATTTAAAGGGGGATACTATCATCTGACCAGATTTCAAATTTTAACCACCACCACCATGCAGTAGCTGTATTTTCTTGAGCTGCAGTTTTGGATATTTCACATTGGATATAGCCTAAAATGCTCAACCAGAATTGAAGAACACAACATGATATACTGGTGTGAAGTTTTTAGCTGGCAGTAACATGGAAAGAGAAGTTATTTGTAGTGAATTCTTTGATGTGAGGAATACACAATTTGCACAGTTCTTGGTCCAGACAGCTAGGGTCACTCTACTCCAGTGACAATGGATCACAGTGTATTTCCACATAAATCTACTAAGATATTAAGATTTGATGGTAAGTCTGTCATTCTGTGAAGTACTCACCAGCTTGAAGGTCACTCTACAGTTTGAAGAATTGGAATTATACACTTTGGATACATTCTGAATATATTTTAATTTTAGCATGTATGTATAATTTAAGTATTTCCACTTGTATTTACAATGTATTAATGAATTCATTAATGGTCAGTTTCAGGTCATTGATAAAGTTACATGTAGTTACTTGAAATGTCTATGTTGGATCAATTTTGCTCTTCAGAAGGTTTGAACTGTACTGTATAAATAGCACAATTCATACAGCTTACAATGTACTTTACATTTGCCCATTTAAAATGTCAGTCATTTGATTTATGTGACTCCTAGTGTACAAGAGCTTTTGAATGCATGCGTGCGGAATGCGTGCGGAATGCATGCGGAATGCATTCATGCTGATCATTATGGCTTCCGCATGCATTCAAGAGGAGGAGCGCTTCTGATCATTATGCCTTCCACACTTGGATGGCATAATGATCGCATAATATGTACAGCAACTTGAAACAAGCGATCACTCGAGTGCATAATCATGAAGGTTCCAATTTAATGCATGCGGAATGCATGCGGATTGCAATCACACATAAGCTGTAGGAATGCATTCCGCACGCGTTCCGAGCGCTAACTTTTTCGGGTAGGGCAACTACATGGTGATAGAAGTCAATTCCTAACAATACCAAAGATTGCATTCCCTTTCTGGCAATAGTAACAACTGAATTCACCTCTCAGCGGTAATAGTAGTGACTGCAGTACTACCCAGCAATAGTAGTGACTGCAGTAATACCCAGCAATAGCACAGACTGCAGTCACTTCAAGGAATGACACAAATTGCAATCCCTTCTTATAGCAATAGCACTGATTGCAATCTTTTCCTATCAATAGTTGTTTCCAAGCATTACATACATATGTTGTACATGTGGCAGTTTGGAGTCACTTCCTAGCATATATTAAAGGCACTTCATATACAGGCAAAACTGAACAGTATTGTGCAGTTACCATATAGCACTAAATGACAGGTTGGTTCACGTTTTCAGTTAACTGTCGGTAATCGATTGGTAGCCACCATGGTCCTAATTTGGAAAAGGCTTTGGTGCAGCTCTCCCGGCCATTGAAAAGGTAATATCCCAACTGTCAACATGACTTGGACGAAAGACTGACAATACAACTTCCAGCAGGTGGTTTGTCATTTATATTATGCATGCCTTATAGGTGACTGTCTGGTAGTGTTCAGTTATTGATTGGTGACCAACTTGACAACTGAACAGTACTGCAACTTACAATCCCTTTCCCTTGCACAGTACCTTTACTGCCCGTACTGTAGAGTCACTAAGAGGTACCGGTAAGAAAGCGGCACTGGGTCGTTCAGTAAGTGAGCAGCAATCAATTAAGATTCTGATGTTTACTGTCAAGTGTGGAAAATTGAGTTGGTAACATAGCAGTAACCTCTTGGCAACTGCCTGGTAGGCAGCATCTTCACAAGTCCAGGTAAATCCTAAATCCTCGCAGAGGGTTTACCTGGACATTTTTGAAGATTCGAACGAGTTCTTGAATCGATGCCTCTATTATACAATGTCGTACATTTCATTCCCCACGCTTGTTTTGAATTAGCATGTCGGTATCCCCAGCCTGCGGTTTTCGCTTTGACTTCCGATGTCGATTTCCGCATGACATCAAAGCAGTTTGGCCAGCGATGAAATTGAAACCCGTCACATCTCCTACCTCGCAGCGGGTTAGCCTAATCAACCAGCTTAGCACATTCACTGATTGGGTTGATTCAGGGGAAACCCCTTCATCTAATTATATGCAGAACTCGTATGGGTAACTAACCAAGCCAGTGTATCGATCCCAAAAATGTATCGATCCCAAAAGATCGATCGATACACTGGCTCGCGAGGATGGGTAGACAGTTCATAGGAATCGGTGACAGTGAGTGAGTGAGTAAATATAGGGTTTAACGTTGCTTTCAAATTTTTTCCAGCTATATCACGATGGGAAAGGAAGGGGGAGGGCAGGGGTACTTGTAACAGAACCGATTTAATGCTGCCATTTTATAGTGCTGTCCCTCTGAAATATCATGCCGTAGGCAGACATGACACCCCACTCAGTCACATTATACCGACACCGAGCGAACCAGTCCTTGTTCTATCCTCTTAACGCTGAGTGTAAGCGAGGAAGCAAGTTTCATCTTTTAAGTCTTTGGTATGACTCAGCCTGTGATTGAACCCAGTACCTACCACTCACGAGGCTGACAGGCCCGACACTCTTAACCATTAGGCTACTGCAGTGTGATCAATCGGTGACAGATCAGCACCTGGTTGGTTACTGATCAGATGAGAGCTGAATGGTACTGAATGGTATCTTTCCTACCAGTACTGTTATAAAGTATTCGGTAGGTAGCGGCTCACCTGTGTAACAGTAGCACAACTTGCAGCCCCTTCAAATTGCAGTCACTGACAATACATATAGTTGACTGCCTTCCGGCTTCCCTTGTCAATTAGCCAAGATTGCAGCACAGAATTTGTTCCCTATATGAGCAAAATACAGTATACTTGTTATGTGTGTTGTAGGCAATATTACACAAAATGATATGGGAGTATGCGTGTAATATTACAGTCATACAACAATTATTTCGGTCAAACTGCTCATACCCAGATCCAAGAGTGTCCATTCAAACTGAACTCTACACCCTGCACACATACATTAGAATGACCAAGATTAATACATTGATCAACTGTACTCACCACACCAGTCTATAACTATAGGCTATATAGGTATATACCTGTACATGTAGTTGTCCTAGGTACAGTTGACATGACCCAGGATGTCCCCAACCCATCAATATGATTACACAATAATCCCAATCAGACAGACACTGTACATAGAGACTATATTTGTGTCTGAGTTCAGTCATCCATAAAGGTCAGTCTAATCAAAGCCAGGCTAACAACCATGGTGATTCAATTCTGTTACAGCCCTGCCACTCACCTTCATGTAATTACACTGATGGATGGGTGAGGGCTAGCTGCAACTAGTCTTCAATGGCACAAATTCTGCTACTGTGTTCAGTTTTTTAGGACAAACATTTATATGAACTGTCTATGATTATAAAGTGGTCACGCATGGTCAACCATTTGTTGCAAGCACAATATCACATGTATTATCTCAATTTTCAACTGTAACTCCCTAGTCCTAATACACATACCACCTTTACTCAGGACTATTGCTACATGTAGCTCTCAGTTATACATGTGTATCCTACATTTCTAGGAATCTCTGAATATTCGGTCATTATTTTGTTTGATGATTTATGCCCTTTCATGGTGACTAGAGGGGTCGAAATATAAACCTGTCCACATGTCTCTGACAGGTACTTTTTGCATGAAACAGATAGAAAATTAATTTACCTGTCTCATGTGACAGGTAGTGAAAAAAAAAGGTTTGTGTTTATATCCTTCACACTGAATGAAGGAAACTGACAACAGATTAAATAATGCATTATTAATTAGACACATATTAAACTGAAAGATTTTTTCAAATTTATGCAACATTACAAAAATGAAAAGACAACATTTATTTTGTACATGTATCATTTAGTACATTCAGGCTGCGAGGAAACATGAAACTGCAGAAAACTCATTCACAACATTTCAACTCTGTCACATATCAAAATATTTGTTAATTGTCTATTTTTCTTCTTCACATCTCAAACATTCAACTGATCAGTCTCAATGATGTTTTGTAGAAACTCTCATGCACCTTGAGAATTCATTTTATTGAGAGTTATTAGGAGAGTTGAACAGTTACATTGTATTGAGAGTTATTAGGAGAGTTGAACAGTTACATTGTATTGAGAGTTATTAGGAGAGTTGAACAGTTACATTTTGATAGTAAGGTCATCCCTCTAATAATTAATACTCCTATCAAAATTCAATCACCCCTAATTTCAGGGACAAAATTCAATTAATGGTTGTAATA
The DNA here is from genome assembly GCA_036873755.1 of Hanleya hanleyi. Lineage (NCBI taxonomy): Eukaryota > Metazoa > Mollusca > Polyplacophora > Lepidopleurida > Hanleyidae > Hanleya > Hanleya hanleyi. Next base: position 31,022 of record JAVTVY010000688.1, read on the forward strand.
AATTTGATCACCCGCTAAAATCAGTGAAATGACAAAGTAATACATGTAGTGGATAATATGCACTTTTTGTACGCTAATTCTCATCACTGTATTTACATGCATTTACATTCTACTTAAGTGTCACACTGACTAAATGTTCAGCATGGGGTGGTTGAAGGTACATGTATTGCTTCTTGATAGATGTACAGTGTTGAGTCTTTGTCAAACTGCAGTACTTTCTCATTATTTATTTTAATCAGTTGTAGCTTATAAGATGTATGTTCAAGTGAATGCAGGCTGTTGTTTCAAAGACACTTTTGGTCAACTTTGATATCTGACTCAGCCTCAGGAGCCGCGGGGCACACTTGAAAGTGGGGGGGCTGAACTCTATATCGGCCATGTTAAATGTTGGACTGGTGCTATCTAAGATAGGACTTATAACATTGCGGTCCCAAAAAGTGGGGGGCTGCCCCAATTATCCAATTGTACACACTATCTACTACAGGTACCTACCTGCCTCATCATGAGAAGACAGGAATTATTGCTGTGTATATTTACACCATTTTAAATCTCATACTGGCTATGCTGATATATACGAGGTCTAACTGCTCTAACTGTTCCACATCAGTGCACTAACAATTACTCACCTGTCACCTTTCATGATTGTGGTAATTTCAAAATGGGTCAAAAAATGACTTGGCAATTCTCAAAATTAAAACCCTGACTCGTTAACATCATGAAGTAAACATCAGCTACATGTACACTTCATTTTTTTTTTTTTTTTTTTTTAAGGGAAAAAGTATATTAGTTGTTGACAGAGTATAATGATTACCCAATGGAAAACCAGGTTTTTGTTCTGGTTTTGCCTGACAAGCCACAAACCTCATCAAAAGCCTAAAGGTAGTACATAATTTACATTAGCACTTAAGTGACACATGTGGAGGACAGATATAGAATTGATTTTGTTAGACTGATCTCCTTGATCATACATGTATTTATCAATTCATTATATCGCACGATTACACAGGCATGGATATTCAGGACGACACGCACCCCTGAACAATTTGGTAAATAAAAAAAAACTGAAAAGATAAAGTTGTGAGATGATTTTCAATAATAAAGTGAAAATTCTAAAAATACAAATTTCAGCGAAGAGTGTGAATCGCTCACATGCAGTGTCCTCGGTGACTGATTTACTGAAGCTCTCATTAACATGAAAGCACAGTCTATCTAAGTGAAGCTGTATTTGGTTAAACTCTTTACACAGGTACTCAGGTGAGTGAGCCTATACTGGATTAGGCTCTAACTCTCCAAGCTGAAGATGCTCATTCAAGTATTATGTAAGCAGTGAGAGGTGGGATGGGATGAGGAGGGAGTCAGAATTTTTTATGTCAGACTTCTGCATGGGTGGGGTGGATGGCTGCCAGAAATTTGCATTTTTGTTTCAACATAACATTTGAATGTATGTATGATGGAGGACCAAATCATCATAGAATATTTACTATGGAGAACGCCAGTCTATTACACTGTTATAAATATATATGATTTCAGAAACAACTCTCAGATTGGCCAAAAATTCT
>JAVTVY010000689.1:0-34977 GCA_036873755.1 Hanleya hanleyi
AAATATTTTTTTAACATAAATAACGATAGGAAGTTAAGACGTTAAATTTAACGTAAATATAAAGTACACGAACAAACTTAAATAAGTGTACATGTAAACCGGATATGCCCAAAGGAAGCTGCGCAATCGATGTGCGCGCGAGTAATACTGGTTAATCAAAACTGCAACTGAGTTCGGAAGCGAAACTATGACAGCGGTGAAAACCACTCGCATGTCACAGATGTGGCGAATCAAACAATAAGATCACGTACCTGAACATATTTCAGCTCACTGCCATAATGATTTAGTAAAGGCCTATTCCAATTTTCAACAATTACTGTTATCATTTACAATCGTACTTCAGAGTTATCACATCAATTAGATATAAATACATCTACTTATAAATCACCATAAGGTATCCTAGCCTGCAGCCAATATCACGGCCTGTCCCTTAGATGTTCAATCTACGATTCCGCCGGCCAAGTCGCTGGTTGCTATTTGCCGCATAAAAACATCAACAGAAGTTGAAATAAAACATGCGCAATAACGATGCATTAATTATGCGCAACACAAATATTAGGCAATTTGAAATCATACTGAATATGAGCATATTTCATTGATCAGAATATGATCATTCATAGCCTAGTTATAGGATTTGGAATTATATTGTCGTTTTGTATATTTTATCGTTTTTCGATAATTTCCGAATTTTCAAACAAGACAAAAATTTGCAGGGAACTTGGTATAAGTACAGCGAATGTGGAAACTAATGGGTCATGAGGAACCGGTTGCACTATGCTGGTATCATCAAACGTACCGCTCTCAAATTATGAAAGAACCATGGCGTATACTGTGGGAACTACCAGTGTGGATTGTACTGTTGCGTTCACCGTTCCTCGTTTTCATTATCGAGATCATTTATTATAGCATGATACGCTTACTTGATCTCAAACTTTTTAGGTTTTAAGTTAGTATAACGTAAGTAGAATAAAATAAACTGTTGATATTCGTAAGCGCTAGGTACTGGGTTCAATCCCTGGCCGGGTCATACCAAAGACTTGCAAAATGGAACTTGTTGCTTCCTCGCTTACGCTCAGTATTAAGAGGATAGAACAAGGACGGTGTCAGTATAATGTGACTGAGTGGGGTGTCATGTTTGCCTACGGAATGATATTTCGGTGGGACAGCAGTATAAAATGGCAGCATTAGATCTGCTCGGTTACAAGTAGTTAACCACACCCCTCCCCCTCCCCTCCCTTTCCTTCCCCGTCGTGATATAGCTGAAAAAATGTTGAAAGCGACGTTAAACCCTATTCACTCACTCGTCAGCGTATATAATAGGGTTAATACCGATGCCCGTCAAGAACCCCACGCGTATTGAAGATCAATTAGCGATTAGCACGCAGGGGTAAAACGGCTTCGACTGATTCCTTAGTTACTAGTAACAGCTTCGAGGCAGCGCAAAAGTGAAAAAAGGCCAATCTTATGGTGTTCTATTTGGGCCAAGTTTGCGTCGCGTGGCGACTTTTAGAAACTCGCCACTCGCCACGCGCCGTGGACCTCTCCGGCGCGCGGCGACTGGCGACTTTCTGCTATCTCTTAACCTGCAAAAACTCGCCAGTCGCCACCCGCCGTAAAACACGGCGAGTTTCGCTCTATCTCTTAACCTGGAAAAACTCGCCGCGCGCCACTCGCCGGACAAACCACGGCGCGCGACGACTGGCGACTTTTGACTTCTGGAATTCTCAGGACTTTTTCTCAAGTGCGCATTCCCGAGGAGCATCAATTATGCAGTTGCAATATCATAAATCACAATCGCGATCTCATCGAATTTGAGGAAGTAAAAAAAATATGGAAACTATTGAAAGAAATACGTCTTTTCATCTTTAAAAATAGGGTCTTGATAGTTTGTAGGGTTTGTGATACAGGAAATATCAACCCAACAAAGAGCCGCTCTATGGATTAAAACAGCAATAAAGGATCTCTTATACAAAGATATCGCCCGTTTTTCACATAAAACTTACGAAGAGAGAAATTCAATCATCCAGAGAAAATGTTAGCATTTTTTCTTACTTTTTTAATCAATATGACGATGACGCTCTATTCGCTTTCTTAATATTTCATACAGCATATTAGTTGACGTTGCTTTTATCTTGTAAAACAAAATTCCCGCGTCGAGTGCTTTATTGTATCTTAAATAAAGAACAATTTCAAAGCGATTCATTCTGAATTGAAAACGATATGCTGTTTTATAAATATATAGGCACTTATATAAAAAAAAGATTAAAAAAACGATTGAAAATGTTGTCTTGGTGTCAACTTTTTAAAATATACCAGCAGATAATAACGAGAGTATGCAAGTTCTGCACAGAAACGGATAATGAGTATTTTAATAAAGAAATAATTGCACATTTGACAGAATTAGATTGCCCTATATGCGTATTGCATTAAAAAGAAACTTGTTTCAAAAAACAACTATATTAATTATTACAGATAGCTTACATCTTCAAAATTAGTCACATAGCATCAGTTGTAGCTGGAGAGTTCATTCATTAGAAATTATGTATATTTATGCACAAGGAAGAGATTTAAAATTAAATTAAATGACAGCATGTTTCGAACAAAATATTCCGATAATTGATGCTCCCCGGGCATGCGCACTTGAGAAAAAGTCCTGAGAATTCCGGAAGTCAAAAGTCGCCAGTCGCCGCGCGCCGTGGTTCATCCGGCGAGTGGCGCGCGGCGAGTTTTTCCAGGTTAAGAGATAGAGCGAAACTCGCCGTGTTTTACGGCGGGTGGCGACTGGCGAGTTTTGCAGGTTAAGAGATAGCAGAAAGTCATGATCGCGCGCGCAGAGAGATCCCTGGCGCGCGTAGCGAAAATGTGAAGTTCGCACAGTCAAAGTCATGATCGCCGTGCGCCGTGGTTCATCCGGCGAGTGGCGCGCGGCGAGGGTTAAAAGATAGAGCGAAACTCGCCGTGTTTTACGGCGGGTGGCGACTGGCGAGTTTTTGCAGGTTAAGAGATAGCAAAAAGTCGCCAGTCGCCGCGCGCCGGAGAGGTCCACGGCGCGTGGCGAGTGGCGAGTTTCTAAAAGTCGCTACGCGACGCAAACTTGGCCCAAATAGAACACCTAGTATTCTTCATGAGCCATTAGTTTCCACATTCGCTGTACTTATACCAAGTACAAATTTTCGTCTTGTTTGGAAATGCGGAAATTATCGAAAAACGATAAAATATACAAAAACGACAATATAATTACCAATCCTATAACTAAGCTATGAATGGTCATATTCTGATCAATGAAATATGCTCATATTCAGTATGATTTCAAATTGCCTAATATTTGTGCTGCGCATAATTAATACATCGTTATTGCGCATGTTTTATTTCAACTTCTGTTGATGTTTTTATGCGGCAAATAGCAACCAGCGACTTGGCCAGCGGAATCGTGGATTGCACATCAAAGGGACAGGCTATGATATTGGCTGCAGCCTAGGATATCTTATGTTGATTTATAAGTAGATGTACTTATATCTAATTGATGTGATAACTCTGAAGTACGATTGTAAATGACAACAGTAATTGTTGAAAATTGGAATAGGCCTTTACTAAATCATTATGGCAGTGAGCTGAAATATGTTCAGGTACGTGATCTTATTGCTTGATTCGCCACATCTGTGACATGCGAGTGTCTTTCACCGCTGTCATAGTTTCGCTTCAGAACCCAGTTGCAGTTTTGATTAACCAGTATCACTCGCGCGCACATCGATTGCGCAGCTTCCTTTGGGCATATCCGGTTTACATGTACACTTTATTTAAGTTTGTTCGTGTACTTTATATTTACGTTAAATTTAACGTCTTAACTTCCTATCGTTATTTATGTTAAAAAAATATTTATAAAAAAAAACAAAAAAAACCTTTATATATAGGCCCTATTTATTTCGTTTTATATATATTTACAAAGGTTTTAACTATATATTTGTGTTTGACAATATTTTCACAAACGGCGACTTTATATTTTGGTTTTAACTCTATATATTGGTTTTAACTCTATATATTTGTCGTTGACAATATTGTCACAAACGGCGCCTCATACATGTATATACATGATCTACAACACAAATGTTTTGTAAACTTCTTCACTTATGTTCCACTTGATATGTCGTACCTGGAGCTGTGAGTTTGCTGTATGGATTTGTATACTTTCCCCATACAAAGTTGGCATATAATATCAAAATTGTACTGGAGTATGCATTTGCCTGTTCAAGACTCTTCATATTGTGACGAATAGATTATATGTAAGGGGTCGTAAAAATGTTTGGGGGTGGGGAGGGGATGATGAAATTGATGCTGTTGCAAAACTATGTCACACGGTTGGTCATTTTTACAGTATATTTCGATGGTAATGTTTCACACTTGAGTCCTGTTTAAAATAATCATCTATCACTCTTAGTTGTTTACCTTATTGCTGACGGGTCATGATAGTTATTTATTCTCTCGTAAATATCCATTCATTGTATAAATTTCAACCGGAAACTTCGCGTAATCTGCCAGGGTTTTCCTTATACCAAAGCGAGACTGTATATCCGGTACTCGATGTTTTTGTTGAAATATGACTTATTTGTAATACGTTTGTGATACATGAGCAGTGTGACAAACGTCACAGGATCTACGAAGTAGGGTAGGCATTAGAACTCCGACGCGAACTGAACTCTTGGAAATTCCCCCGCTCCAAGCACTGCCCAAGTCAGAATCACCAATGATTTTCATAAAAAATCACCAGAAAGTTTCATCAGAAATAGGTCTGATCAGAACTTGCTGGTAACAGTCCCCTAATGCACCTTCATGCCAAAAGTCAAGGTTCTAATGTCAACCGTTCTCCTTATTTTGCCGACGAAAGGATTCGGATGGACTCACTCACTCACTCACTCACTGACTACCGGACAATTTGCAGATGGTAGCCTACTTTGTAGGAAAATAACTGTATATATATATTGTTGGTGTCATAAACATACAATTAATTATCTGATCAAACTTATTAACATGTTCTTTGTATTCCATTCGTAATTAGATGTAAGGATTCGGATGGACTCACTCACTCACTCACTCACTCACTCACTGACTGACTACTGGACAATTTGCAGATGGTAGCCTATATTCGTAGGAAAATAGCTGTATATATATATTTGGTGTCATAAACATACACTTATCTGATCAAACTTACTAACATGTTCTTTGTATTCCATTCATAATTAGATGTAAGCTGTTGGCAAGGTTCCAGGCTATCGTGGAATATTTTCCGATAGGTGGCGCTTAAGTCACATGCCCGTGAAAGTATAAATTCGAAAACACAAGCAAGGTTCGTCACATTCCGAGGATCTACATCAGTCAGCTGGTGTTCCATCAGGTAACTCGGCACATTTCGGTCCATTCCTACAACAGCAAAATTCAAAAACTGAACCAACTACTAAGTAAAAACACAATGGCCACTTTTTGGAAACACCGGGGAATCATCCACCCCCAAAAACAAATCCTAATCCACGACGGAGTCCACCTAAACCATTTAGGCCAGGAGCTGTTCTACCGGTCTATGCGAAGGGCCATACTGGGAGCAATGAGGAACAGACATCACTGAAAACAAGACGGAAACCAGGAAAAATAAAATTAAAAAAAAAAAAAAACAGAAAAGAAGAAACGCCCCAAAAACAGAAAACAGTGGACCAGGAGATGACAAACAACAACACCAACGAACTGACCTAACAGAAGCTACCAAGTCATTATTAAAGGAAAAATGAACAACAAACACTAGAAAACCAACAGATTCTGGACCAGAGGAATAGCACCGATATATCTACCCGCTTACGATCTTAACAAACCAAAAGAACTGACGATAAATACCCAAAGCCCCATTTGGGTGAGCCATGCCGCATTGGGATGGGGTGCAGGTTTCCTCGAGTATGGCGACAAAGTACTATACCGGGGGTTTTCCTGGCCGGCGGTGGGGCAGAAAAGAACTAAAAATAATAATGCAGAGAACAATGGAACTTTAAAATAACTGCCAATTACTATTTAATACTTGTTTACTTTTGTATATACTCCTTTTCCACTACTCCATGTACATAGAACTTTACCTTGTAAATAGTCGTTATTATATAAAGTATAGACATAATATATTCCAGTCAAGAATACACATGTAAATACCTATGTAATCTATTTGGTGGGCCGCGAAATCCGTAAGGGAAGCGGCCCTTAAAAGTCAATAAATCAATCAATCAATCGCTTAGCCTATAAATATCTCCGATAAGTTCGGTCCAGCGCTCAAAGTGAACAGACGTGCTTTTGTGTTCTGCCAAACCAGCCAAGCTTTCCAAGCCTTTGTGTTCCACTGCGGTCTTTGTTCCCCGGACATTACAGGATTACCTAAACCACAACAACAGTGGGAATAACCAGCCAGCCAAAGCTAAGTTTTGAATTCGTTTTTTGCACCTATACTAACATTTCATATCACCAAATTCACCCCTTACCAAATAACAACTAGTCCTGATCTAAAACAAAAACAAAAACAAACAATGGAAGCCTCTCAATCCACCGTAAAAACGCCTAAAAGGAAACTCTCGGGAATCAACAGTGATCAAACCCCACCTCTCAAAAAACACGCACCCTGTCCCAAATCTCCAAGGAGACTTGCAAATTTTATCGCTATCATTCATAGTTTAACTCAACTGAGAGCATGTAAATTCCCGAAGGCCAAGGTAGCAAACAATCTAAAAAAATGTGCTGGTGACGTACACCAAGTCTTCGAACTCCCGGGTGGTGATCTGAAAGTCCACTGCAAATCACAAACTCAGTTCGATAAATTACTACGTTTAGACCTACTAGCAGATAAACCTGTCTCGGTGAAACAATTCAAACAGCGTAGCGAACAATGCAAAGGAGTAATTTATGGAATTGACCTGAACATCAAGCTAGAGGATATCAAGCAAAAACTTTCGGATCAAAATGTCATATACGCTAAAAGATTACAGAAAAATAAGAACGATACCACTAGTGTTATGTTAATATTCAAAGGAACAAAACTCCCAGAAAATATTCGACTCTGGGGAATCAATATTACAGTAAAACCTTTTTATGATACCCCTAAGCGTTGTTTTCGATGTCAAAAGTTTGGACATTTTCAAAAATTTTGCAAATCACAGGTTATTTGTCCGAAATGCGCGGGAAATCACACCTATGATCTCTGTACCGAAACCAAAATTACCTGTGCCAATTGTAAAGCAAATCACTCAGCAGGATATAAGGGCTGCCCGGCTTACAAAACTGCTCGCACAGTGGAGTTCGTAAAAGCAAACAAAGGCATTTCATACTCACAGGCAGTGAAAGAAACCAAACTCAACCAGAAGATAAGTATAACAATGGCACATAGGAGAACAAACGTGAGTGAATCAATAGCTACTCCTGTCCCAGCCAAACCCGAAGAAACAATAGAAATAGAAGACAATGAGATGGAAACTGAAAGAATTTCAATGACTAAACTTGACCTTCTAGGTTTCATAACGTTAGCGATAAACTCAGTTACCGACTCCAATCAGCCCAAGCTAAATAAAAAAGAAAAAACCATAATCATAGCTAAAATAGGCCAAGATTTCTTTAACTGGAATTTCAAATATGAAGAAATTATAGATTGGGGACTGCACCCTAAATATAAAAAGGAAACTTCCACACCTCTCAGAACACCCAATACCCATAATATCTCGGTATAAATGCATGCACTACATTTAACCTTATACCCATAGGACTCAACCAATCTATAAACTTCAATATAAATAAATTATCAATACTACAATGGAATGCAAATGGCATTGCAAAACACGGAGACAATCTCAAAATCTTAGTAAATGAAATAAACCCTGACATCATATGTATACAAGAAACATTTCTTAAACCAGGAAAAAATAAATTTGCAATAAAGGGATATACGCCATATAGACAAGACAGACTAAACGGCCCAAAGGGAGGCAACCTCACACTAGTTAAGGAAGAACTCGTACAGCTAGAATTAGACAAGAGCCCAGAAAGTGAAGACCTCGAATGGCAAGCTATACGGGTGTTCCAAAATAATAAACCTATAAATATTGTGAATTTGTACTCCCCTGGCACTCTGAAAACAATATCACAAAAAGAACTTAACCCTATCTGGCCTTGGCTTTTTGGGATCTGTCCAGGCCTGGGGGGGGGGGGCCGAAATGGCCCCCCCTAATTATTTTTCTCACCCCTTGAGCTAGGGAGCTGAAACTTATCACACTATACCCTTGGATGAAGCTCTACCAGAAAATGTAATATCCAAGATGACCGCTTTGATGACGTCACACTGACGTCATTTTCAAAAACGGCATTTTTTGGTCGATTTTTCGGAAAAAAATGTTTTTGCAATTTCTCTGCAAAAACTGCATGATGAATTAGTAAATATTAATGTAATGTGAAATAAAATAGTTTTTGCCCACTTTTCATTGCGGAAAAGCAGAAATTTTGAAGAAATATGACCAAAACCTCACTTTTCTGGGACCGGACGTGATCGCCATTTTGGATTTACCCATGATCCTCTGCTCGGGGGGTTATGCAAATAGGCTCAACATGACCCCAATACGATAAACTATAAAGTCACGGAGTGTCAGCTCTCCATTTTTTGTCGTTCCGGAGATAGCGCAGAAAGTTTGGTAGGGGGGCCACAATGACCCTCCCCCAGGCCAGGTAGGGTTAACAAAATCACCCAAAAATACGACACGCCAATTATAATCTGCGGAGATTACAATAGCCATAACCCAATCTGGGACGAAATCTGCTCCACGTCAGATGATAGGGGTAAATCAGTAGAAAAAATGGTTAGATGATAATAATAATCTTGTATTCCTGAACTCAGGAGAAGGGACGAGAATAAATACGAGAACAGGTAAACTCACTGTAATTGACCTAACGATAGTCTCCCTCGAACTAGCATTTAAATCAGAATGGGCAGTTTTATCAGATACACTAGACAGCGACCACTTTCCTATCCTAACTAAATGTAGCATGAAACCAGACTTTGAAAAGACAGACCCCCCCCACACTTTCAATTCTCCAAGGCAGACTGGGAAAGCTTCCAAAACGATTGTCAAAGTCTAATACATGACGATCTAATAAGTAATCATATAGAAACTTTCAATGAAAATATAACCAGCAAACTGCTAAACATAGCACAAAGACATATTCCAGTTACGAATAAGCGACCCAACAAAAATCCGGTGCCCTGGCGGGACCAAGAGTGTGGAAAGAATATCGCGGCAAAGAAAAAATCACTCAGAAAATTCAAATAAAGACGGCTCCAGAGTGATCATGAAAGTTATAAGGAACTGAAAAGAATAGCAGAAAAAAGCGTCAAAGAAGCCAAATCAAGATTTTTGCAACACTATAGATTCGAAAACTAACTCAAAGAAAGTATGGAATAAAATAAAAAGCATTCAAGGAAAAACAACTAACACAATACCTGTACTAAACAAAACAAGGAGAACTAATCTTGAAAAGGCAGAATATCTTGCTGAATCATTCGCATCAAACAGTAGCGATAGTAATCTGAAGCCAGAATTCAGAAAAATCAAACAAGAAACGATCCTGGAAAATGACCCAAACGACTATCTAGAAAACTATCTTAACGGAGACTTTAATATCAATGAATACAGAAAAGCTCTACACTCTAAACAAAACACAAAGCGGCTTTCGAAAAAAAAGAACTTTAGATCACGTAGCCGGACTCCAACACTCAATCAAAAAGGGTAACGCCAAACACCAATATACATTAGGCATTTTCTTGGATATAGAAAAGGCATTTGACCTTGTATGGCAGGACGGGATTATCACCCAATTAAACAACCTAGGAATTAAGGGCAGGATACAACACTGGATAACATTTTTCTTCTTGACCGAAACTTCAAAGTTCGTATTGGTAACACAATATCCATGAACCACCAGCTAGATAACGGTACACCACAGGGCAGCTTCATAAGCCCCACCCTTTTTAACATCCTGAATAATGGTCTGGCCAACGAAATTAACACAAAACATCCTGAAATTGAACAATCACTTTTTGCTGACGATGCTGCCATGTGGAAATCTGCTGGCTCTATAAAAAAACTAACAAGTATAGTGCAAAAGGTACTAAATACATTTAGCGGCTGGGCCGATAAATGGGGATTTAAAATTTTCAGCTGTCGAAACTACTGGTGTACTATTCTGGAACAAGCAAAACACACTCTTTGACCGAAAACTCACCTGGAAAGACCACATTGACCAATTAATTATTCGGTGTAACAAAGACCTGAACCTCATGAGCTGCGTATCCGGTACCAACTGGGGAGTCAATAAACATAGCTTAATCAAATTATATCAAGCCCTCATCAGATCCAAAATAGACTACGCTTCAATCGCCTACCAATCAGCATGCAAGATCCAGTTAAAAAGAATAGACAGCATCCAGTATTCGGCCTTAAGAATAGTCGCCGAGGCGTTCAAAGGAACTCCTTTATGTAGTCTACAAATAGAAACCAATGAAAAACCCTTACATTTAAGACGAGAAGAGCTGTCAATGAAATATGCAGGGAAAACGATAGCTAAGGGCGATAACCACCAATGCCACCAAATTTTTGGCCCAAAAAGTCAATACGATTATCTGAAAACAAAATGGGGAAAAGACTCCGCGCCACTCGGCTACACAGTATAACGATTATTCCAAGAACACGACATTCCTATCTCGCGTATCTCTGACACTGACAAGGTCAATAGGCCACCATGGCAACTAATCACACCTCACGTGGACACGAATATACATACACACATTACCAAACAGGACAACACAGAGCATATAAGAGTCACTGCACTCGAATATATCGACACACATTGGAAAAATCACCTGAAAATATATACAGACGGCTCCAAAAACACAAGTCACAATACAGGTTCTGCATTCGTTATACCAGAACTCGGTATTCACGAAGGTTTCAAACTACCAGGCAATATGTCTGTATACACCAGTGAATTAGTCGCCAGAATCAAGGCACTCGAATGGATTCTTCAGAACCGACCGGTTTCTACCGTTATTCTCAGCGATTTCTTAAGCGGACTGATATCTATAGAAAACTCCAAATCCGACAGCAGACCTGACCTCATACTCGAAATAGAAATTTTATGTACACAAATACGAGACAATGACATTAACGCCATTTTAGCTTGGATTTCCGCGCACGTGAACGTTAGGGGAAATGAAGCTGCCGATAGGACAGCCAAAGACAGCCTCACCAAAACTGCACCTGACTTGCATATAGGACAAGGAACAGAAGAACTGAATTCTATCATTAAAAGCAGAATAGATAGTAAATGGGAAAAGGAATGGAACGAAGAACACGAGGTAGATTGTTACGTCTAAACGATAATTGAAATACGTAACAGAAAGCTTTTGTGAAATCGTAGATTAACAATCAAATATTTATTTACAATACTAAAATCATTTACAAATTAAGTTAGGTTGATACAGCAAATAACTGAAATACAGTCTTACTGTTCAATGCTATACCGGTGTATCTCTCACAGTCTGTACTAACGTGCAAATCTCTATGCAGTCCGTGCCGACACGCAGAAATCGCGTTCCTGTATTTTTATAGTCCACACCGCTCAGCTGTTGTCCAGTTTCCGTCAGTTCAATCACGTAGATAATACAGCGGTCAAACACACAAGAGTAATCCAACAGGAATATACAATCCAGCAGTCAGTAATCTCAGGCAAAGGTAATGTCCAGTAGCACAATCTTATGCACCCACATAGAAGCCGTTTGAATCTCCCTCCGACCACTGAACGTCCGGCTATTTATACTCTATCGAGCATTCGAGATTATTCTATCAAACCAAGAAGCTTCCACCGGTACAGCAATGACGTATGATTTTAACCCAGATACGATCACAACCGCTTCTAGAAAGCTCCAAATAATTAACCCATATAACAGTATGTATACAAGCGTATAGATGTGCAGATGGCGCTATGTAGATGTGTAGATGGCGCTGTGACCCAATTACCCTCATAATACGGGTCTCTTCGTAATTCGGCCATTTTAATCATGATAAATCGGTCGCGACAGCTTCGAGAGAATTCTATGATTATAATCACATAATACGTAGCTCTATTATTCTAGAAATGTCCACAGTGTCTAATTTGATACTGCAATACCATGACACTCCCCCTCTTAAAAGAAGAAAATTTCAAACTTGGAACTTTCTTGACAATTCAAAACATTATTACAAAACAAAATCTATATTACAACAGCAAAAATGTTGACAAACATATGTACATTATATGCGAGACAAACAATCAGCGATCAAATTGTCCTTGCCCTTAATATGTCTGATTTCAATATTGTATTCTTGTAACACCAAACTCCATCTCAACAATCTTTGATTTTTGTTTTTCATCTTATGAAAACAAGTGGATTGTGATCACTGAATACAGTAATTGGCAACGATGAAGAAGTAACATAAACATCAAAATGTTGTAAAGCCAATATCATTGGCAAACTTTCTTTCTCAATTGTAGAATAATTTCTCTGATGTTTGTCAAATTTACGTGGAAAATAACATATTGGGTGATCTACACCATCTATACCTTCTTGTAAAAAAATGGCGCCAGCAGCAACATCACTAGCATCTACAGCCAGTATAACCCTACCTGGCCGGGGAGGGGGAAGTGCCCCCCCTAGTGAACTTTTCTCTGCTGCTCCGAAACAACACCGAGGAGGCTGAAACTTGGAGACTTTTGAGCTTATCTTATTGGGGTCATTTTGAGCCTATTTTTAGATACACCCGGGCAGGGGATCATGGGTAAATTCAAAATGGCGGCCATGTGGTATCCGCGAAAGTCGTGTTTTCAATATTTTCGCTCCATTTCTTCACATTTTCCTTGCCTAAATGGCCTTGAAAGTATTTTATTTATGCAAAACTAATTATTCTATATTTTAAGTGATTTTTTTCAAGAGAAAAATCGGAAAAATGAAAATTTCCGAAAAATCGATCCCAAAAAAGGCCAAAAATTGCTTCCGAGAAGATGACGTCACTGTGACGTCATCATGGCGGCCATCTTGGATTTTTTACATTTTCCGGTAGAGCTTTAACCAAAGATACTGTGTGGTACATGTAAGTTTCAGCGCTCTAGCCTTAGTGGTAGAGAAAATATATTGGGGCACTTTCCGCCCCCCTCCCCGAGGCTGCGATAATCTCCCAGGCCAGATAGGGTTAAAAGGTTAATAAAAATCTGGTGCTGAAAGAACTGGCGCGTTCTTGAGTATGGCTTTCAGGTTTTCAAAAGCTGATTCACATTCATCGGTCCAAACAAAAGTTACCCTCTTTCTTAAGAGTTGAGTTACAGGTTCAGTAATATCTGAAAAATGTGGACAAAATTTTCTGTAGTAACCAGCCATACCCATGCATCGCGGTAGACAATGACGTCATCAATGTAAGTCTCACATCCTTCCAAACCAGATGTAACACGGTTAATGAGACGCTGGAACGTGGCTGGAGAATTTTTCATTCCAAATGGCATAACTTTGTACTGGAAACCCTCCGGTGTGACGAATGCTGATATATCCTTCGCACGAGCTGTCAGTGGAACTGGCCAAAATCCGTTCAGAAGATCAAACTTTGACACGAACTTGGCACTTCCCACTTTATCAATGCAATCGTCAATGCGTGGAATAGGGAATGTGTCTGTTTTGGTCAATATGTTCACCTTTCTGTAGTCAGTACACATCCTGTAACTGCCATCTGGCTTTGGAACGAGGATACAAGGTGAACTCCAGTTACTATTACTTGGTTCAATGAAGTCATTGTCCAATAAATACTGAATCTCTTTTTTCAGGTAGTTTTGTTTAATGGGATTCAAACGATATGGGTGCTGCTTTACTGGATTAGAATCTCCGACATCGACGTCATGTGAAATTGTATCAGTCCGAGTAGGAATGTCGGGAAACAAATGTTCATATTGACTGAGCAGAGGTCGAAGTTCTTCCTGACGCGCTGGCTCGAGATGACACAACTTGGAATCCAAATTAAGTAGAATGTCAGAGTTCTGTAATTTCGCCGTTGTCCTGGGCTCTTCACGAGCTTCATTATTATCAGGGTCAGAACTAACTACACTTACAGGATGGACATTACTGTTAGCGCTATCTCTGTCTATGTATAACTTTCACATATTTACATGACATAACTGTTTGTTTTTACGCCTGTCAGGAGTCTGCATTACATAATTACTTAGGTCACTTAGTTTCTTTTCAATGACATAAGGACCATAATATATAATCGTAAGTGGATTACCAGGAACAGGCAGAAAAGCCAGAACCTTCTCACCAGGTTTGAACCTTCGTTTAAGGACAAGTTTATCATAGGTTATTTTCATATCTTTTTGAGCTGACTTTAAATTTGACATGGCCAAATCACGTGCTTTGGTCAACCTGGTGCGAAAGTCCGACACATATTGTAAGAGTTACAAGCGTCTGGTCCGTCATTCATAATTCAGCCGTCGTCCATTAGAGAATATCCGCGTCCATAATCCAAAGACCTATTCCATATTCCATATAACAGTATTAGCACCAAATTCAAAATTACAAGCGTCTAGTCCGTCATTTATAATTCAGCCGTCGTCCATTAGAGAATATCCGCGTCCATAATCCAAAGACCTATTCCATATTCCATATAACAGTATTAGCACCAAATTCAAAAAGACAATCATAGTATACATAAACATAGGCTTGTTTCCTGCAAGAGAGAAGCGGTCAACAGTTTTCAATGATGCCGACAAGACATCATGATGTTCAAAAATATATAATCCGTATCGCTGATCAGTATTCTTAATCCATAATAATCGTTCTAAAGTCGTTATCTAGAGAATGGTGTATCTCAGTCACGCTTTGATTGTGACTGTTCATATGAGCACCATGAGGATCTTGAAGCACATGGGTTCATACGACCCCTAGCCCCGGGTTAAGCGGAATTAGACACAAGTTACGAAACGTAACAATGTAACAACGTAACAAACGTAACAATCGTAACAAACGATTACATGAGTCAAGATCACTGTCTAGGAACTTTTCCTTCAGCAGTTTAAGTGGTCCGCTAACTGTATGACCAAAGACTAATTCAAATGGACCGAAGCCTAAAGACTCTTGAACAAACTCTGACAGCAAACAATAACAAATGTATGCCTTCATCCCAGTCTTTCTCAGTGTCAAAACAATAAGTCCTAATCATGTTCTTTAATGTCTGGTGGAATCTTTCTAATGCGCCTTGGCTTTCTGGGTGGTATGCAGATGATTTGTACTGCTTTATTTCCAATTCGTGGATGATTTGTTGAAAGATTCCTGACATGAAATTAGATCCCTGATCAGACTGAACAGACTGGGGTAGGCCGGCAAGTGTGAAAAACTTAACTAAGGCCATATCAATAGTTTTTGCCTTAATATTCCGTAAAGGAATGAAGCACACATGATTGTTAACATGTATTGCTTGCCTCACTTTGTTTTTGGTAATGGACCAACACAATCTATAATCACCCTACTAAAGGCTTCCCCAAATGCAGGGATTGGTTGTAGAGTATCTGTGTTCAAGAAAACTGATCGTAGATATATTAATGTCCGAAGCCATAAAGCATTCTTTTGCTCTACTACATACAAGATATATCATTCATGGGATGTTTCTTTGTTTATAGAGTTGCTTGAATTTCTCATTAAAAATATCTATGTGAAATTTGGCAACACAATATATCAGCAGCATATAGATATTCCAATGGGTACTAATTGTGCACCCCTGTTGGCTGACCTGTATCTGTTCTCTTATGAATATGACTATATGCAGGCGCTATCAAAAACCGATCCATTCAAAGTCCGTTCCTTCTCATTCACCAAACGCTATATAGACGATCTTCTCGCTGTGGATAATCGCTATATAAATGACGCAGTGAAGGATATATATCCACCTTCACTGGATTTGAAGGAAACTACAGACAACCCTACAGGCACATCATATTTAGATCTATTTCTCTATAAAAATGAAGCGGGCATTCTCTCTCGTCGACTTTATGACAAAAGAGATGATTACAATTTCGACATCGTAAACTATCCCTTTCTGGACAGTAATATTCCAGTGGGACCTGCATATGGCGTATACATATCTCGCTTAGTAGCATTTGCTAGATCCTGTGTTAAATGTGACGATTTTAATCAACGTCACAAAACACTGTTACAGAAACTTATAAAACAGGGCTATTCCACCAAACGCCTCCACTCAAAGTTTCTCAAATTTGGCGATACATATCGCATGCTGATAGCAAAATACGAACGTGGCGTACAAGATCTATGGCGCTACGTTTCGTAACTTGTGTCTAATTCCGCTTAACCCGGGGCTAGGGGCCGTATGAACCCATGTACTTTAAGATCCTCATGGTAATCATATGAACAGGCACAATCAAAGCGTGACTGAGATACATCATTCTTTAGATGACGACTTTACAACGAATATTATGGATTAAGAATGCTGATCAGCGATACAGATTTGATATTTTGGAACATCATGATGTCTTGCCGGCATCATTGAAAACTGTTGACCGCTTCTCTCTTGCAGGAAACAGCCTATGTTTATGTATACTATGATTGTCTTTTTGAATTTGGTGCTAATACTGTTATATGGAATATGGAATAGGTCTTTGGATTATGGACGCGGATATTCTCTAATGGACGACGGCAGAATTATGGATGACGGACTAGACGCTTGTAATTTGGTATGGTTTGGTTAGGTTTTCCTACCATTTGACATGTATGGCATGACCTACAAAATTTCGTAACATCTTTCTTTAAATTTGGCCAATATAAATGATGTAGAATTTTGTAGTATGTTTTGTTAACACCTAAATGGCCTGAAAGAGGTGTTTCATGGGCTAGTCTGAGGATATCTAAACGATATGACTTTGGTACAACAATCTGATACTTAACTGCTCACTCATCATCAGGTGACACATCTGGCGGTCGCCATTTGCGCATAAGAACACCATTCTTACAAAAGTAACACACAGGCTCTTGAGTACATCACACTCATCTACTGCCCTGCCAAACAACTTGAAAATGTTCTTGTTACTATGCTGTTCATTAACCAGCTGTGATTTTTAAAGTTTATCATTTTTTCGTCATTAGAACATTCCAATTTGCTATCAAAATGTGGCTTATCAGCCTCATCATTTAAATACACAAAGGTGTCGGCCAAACAAACGTCATCGATGACGTCATCTTTAAGAGACTTTCCAGACTCCTCAGCCAATTTACTCAAGGCTCTAGTAACTGCATAAGCAGGATACAAACTTTGAATTTCGTATTCAACTGGATCATGAATCTGATCCAAACAAGGCTTGTCAGTTACAATCGGATTAACCCCGACCTTATCTCCCGCAAGATCATTGCCAAGAAGTAACTGAACACGCTCAAATGGTAAACTACCTTTAATACCCACCGTAACAGGTCCAGAAATCAAGTTGGAAGACAGATGAACGTTATGGAGCGGATCGGGTGTATAATTGACAGAATCTACCCCTTTAATCAGGACATTACTGCCTGCAGATGACGAATCAGAAAACGGCAAAATATCTGCCAACAAAAGAGACTGGGATGCACCCATGTCTCGCAAAATCTTCACAGGAGTAGCATTAGAAAAATCACTTGAAAGTGACACAAAACCATTGTGGATCAATGGTTCAAAAATCTCCATAACAAGATTTGAAAAACTGTCAACCTTATCCTTGATAGAACTAATAGGAACAGTGTCCTTGGCCATCTTAACGTCATAGACATTATGAACGTCACTAACCTGCTTGGGTATAGATCTTGAAGTGCGGAAACCACTGGGCCTTTGAAAGGCTGGATCTTGTTGTCTTCTTTTTAATTTAAAACAATCAGCCATTAAATGGCCATCCCTCTTACAGTAGCTGCAAACGGGAGACTTATTTTGAGTGTTAAAAGTGGGTGACTGAGACTTTGTGTTTGACCTTTGACCTTTGTAACTGGGGTTAGGCCTTGAGAAAGAACTGGATTTGTTACCTGAGATGTTAGACTGGAATGAACTTGGCTTAACAGCATTGATAAATGATAATTTGTGTGTCAGAGCGTATTCATCAGCAAATCGTGCTGCTTCGTCTAAAGTGTTGGCATTCTTTTCATCAAGAAATTTCTAATATCACCATGGATACACCTTTTAATTTCTCTACTAGCATAAGCTGTCTAAGGTTTTCAAAGTTGTTGTCAATTTTAACCGAAGCACACCACCTATCAAATAACTGAGAATAAGAGTTTTCTTTTTCATAACTACGAAACTTTTGTCTATAGGCTTCAGGAACTAATTCATAACCTTTAAGGATAAAATCCTTCACTATATCATAATTTGATGCTTGCTCTACCGTCAATTGAGTGTAAATGTCACTTGCCTTTCCGATCAAATCATTTTGAAGAAGTAAACTCCAATTTTCTTTTGGCCAGTTTAAATTTGCAGCAATTTTCTGCAGAAAATATTTATCAACTTCCTTTTCCTGAAATGGTGGGACGAGACGTATTTGACGAGCCGCATCAAATTTTGATTGTGATTATACAGGTGCATGTGTAGGAGGACTTGTTCGCGACTGTAATTCCAAATGCTTCAATTCTAACTGAAACTGTCTTTCTTTCTCTTGCTCTCTTTCCTCTTTTTCTAATCTTTCTCTCTCTAATTCTCTGTCAAATTCCAATTTCTTTATTTCCAGCTGATTTTGCAATTCTAATTTCTTTATTTCCAGCTGATTTTGCAATTCTAATTTCTTTATTTCCAAATAATCAGCTGTTTCCTCAGTTAAATCAAAATCACTTTCATCCCAAAGTTGTTTGCTAACAAAATGTTTAATAATGAGTTTCTTAATTTCTTGCTTTTTCCAAAATGTTTTAACTTTAATTTGTAGGAATTTACACAGCGCGAACAAATCCTCTTTGGGTAGTTCGTCAAATTCCTCCTGACTAGGCTTTGAAGCAAACTGTGCTGGGTCAAAAGACATGCTGATAATATACTACTCCTCGACTTCACAAATTCAGACAATGTATCAATTTAGAACTATGTTGCAAAGCTGGAATGTAAACAAAGCTCGCGGGCAGGCCTCCAATTTCTGTTACGTCTAAACGATATTTGAAAAACGCAACAGAAATCTTTTGTGAAATCGAAGATTAACAATCAAATATTTATTTACAATACTAAAATCATATACAAATTAAGTTAGGTCGATACAGAAAATAACTGAAATATTGTCTATACCGGTGTATCTCTCACAGTCTGTATTAACGTGCAAATCTCTATGCAGTCCGTGCCGACACGCAGAAATCGCGTTCCTGTATTTTTATAGTACACACCGCTCAGCTGTTGTCCAGTTTCCGTCAGTTCAATGACGTAGATAATACAGCGGACAAACACAGAAGAGTAATCCAACAGGAATATACAATCCAGCAGTCAGTAATCTCAGGCAAAGGTGATGCCCAGTAGTACAACCGTATGCACCCACATAGAAGCCGTCTGAATCTCCCCCCGATCACTGAACGTCCGGCTATTTATACTCTATCGAGCATTCGAGATTATTCTATCAAATAAAGAAGCTTCCACCGGTACAGCAATGACATGATTTTAACCCAGATACGATCACAACCACTTCTAGAAAGCTTCAAATAATTAACCCATATAACAGTATGTATACAGGCGTATATATGTGCAGATGGCGCTGTGTAGAAGTGTAGAAGGCGCTGTGACCCAATTATCCTCATAATACGGGTCTCGTCGTAATTCGGCCATTTTAATCATGATAAATCGGTCACGACAGCTTCGAGAGAATTATATGATTATAATCACATAATACGTAGCTCTATTATTCTAGAAATGTCCACAGTGTCTACATAGTATTCTAGATAAGGGGAAAAGACTTGTGGATTCCAGCTAGACAGTAAACGTGACGACCGCATCATCACAAGATTAAGACTAGGCAAAACAGGACTAAAATCACACCTCTCTATGGTAATAAAAAACACATCACCACTATGCACCTCATGCAACAACGAAGAAGAAACGATCGAACATTTTCTACTCAAATGCCCAAAACATGACCCCTATCGCCGCATACTGGAAAACGAGCTCAAAAGCTTAAATGTCCCTCTGTCGTTGCTTCCATATTAAATCCTAAACCTCCTCTTATAAACAAGGTATACTCCACTTCACTAGCTTACATCAAATCGACTGACTATTACTCTGCCATTTAATATTATATGGTCACACCAAGAAACCAAAGGCCAAATTTAAATAAATGTAGCACGCTTAGAGTCAAAATTATTTTACAGGGCCGGAAATAAGGGTCAGTGATCAGAAATAACTGATCAAATTTAGACACTAACCAATCAAAAGGCCATAGCGATAATATAGACAAATTCACTGATCAAATTGAAAGCTCCTAACGATGAGCACCGATCAAATTGTGTTCCCTTATTTCCAACCCTTATTAACGAATGTTAACAGTCCGGTTTTCTAGCAGGGGCAGAAGACTGGAGGTTATTCCAAACATTTCCAAACATTCGTAGTCCTAACCAAGCAAGCGTATCGGACTAGGAACAGGTACTCGAGGCCTTAACCCGGAAGCGCGAGCAGGAGGGAGAATCGCTCGATACATTCCCGGGCCCGTACCTCGAATACCACCGGTATTTGATAATTGCGTCACACCGTGCAATGGTGGACTCGTTTTCAAAACCGGATGCCGGTAGATCTGTCCTAATTGCAAACATGATATATTAGCATACGATGCAGAGATAGGCGCAGATCTAAGCATATTTATGGTACCAGTATACGCACCTGCCTGTCGTTGTGGGAAATTTAACCTCTGGTGGCCGAATAGGCTCGCAGTCACAGCGTTCGCAGGGCAATGAGGAAAGAAGCCACCAGAGAAACCAGAAACCCCAGAAATGTTGATCTCCCCGCTCTACCAGTTAACAAGGACGTGCCGGGAAGATCCATTCCCGAAAACCCTGAGCCAAATGGGTAAGGTACTGCCGTATAAGATGTGCTACCGGTCTGACCTTCCTCAAACAAAAACTCCTGTTGCGCAACAGAAGTATTCTGACTTACAGCCGTAATATTTGACCCAGTTTCCGATTTTCCTCCCACGTCGTCTTTGAGAATGGGGACCTCCACTTCCACCGTAGTACAGTGAAACCAGAGAACTCCGACCACTGGAAAGACCGGAACCTTGTCAACACCGACCAAACTCTCCGGTCCACTTTTTCTCCAATGTTAATTGCCTATACCAAGACCCTGAATACACCGGAACCTGTCCCCTTCGGAACCGACCGTGTTTTTAAATGCAAACCTATCTAAACAATGTTAATTGGCCCTGAAAACACCGACGCTGCATGCTATCCGACCGACTGACAACTCACGCACCAGGAGGTCGGTGGGCCGTCGACTCGGCTATAATCGGCTTAGAACATTCAGCACGCCCAAACATGTAGCAGTCAATTACACGAGGTGTTTGTTTGTCTTTGTCTTTCTTCCGTTAACTCACTATAGTATAATAAATACTGGTCCTAGGGGGCCACACCTGCAATAACACTGGTGGAAACCCAGACTCCCTCGTGGCCGGTTATTCCCCGTCAGACATATTTAACTGTGACGAGACTGGTTTGTTTTTCCGTGCAATGCCGGACAAGACACTCGGAAGAAAAGGGGAGTACAAGTGGTGTAAATCCAATCCGCAATCCGCAAATCCAGGCCATGACGAGCATAGCAGAGGATATGATCGTGAAGGAGCAGAGCAGGAAAGAGCAATCCACGCTCGATAGGTTTTCACTAAATATTAATGTGCTACAACTGACAATTATTACATGTATTCAAATATTTAAATTCATTATATTATTATATTGGCGTATTTATATATTTCGCATTGTGCTGACTTGAGTGCTATAGACCCGACACCTTACGTGACCTACATTGTACCGCAGTTGCGTCATCTTATACACTTTCCTTCATAACATCTTGTATATATTTTCATCATAAATGTGCATTGTAAATATAGACGATCAACATCATTTATAGTATTGCATATAATTTATTTATTTTGTGTGTCGAATAAAAAGTATTGTAGCACAGTCCTCGTATTAGCCTACTTCCTTCCTTCAGCGTTGTTGTTGTTGATGTCGTCTCTCAGCCAGACGCCAAAATCATCAACCCTGAGAAAACCGACACACTGTCAAAACCGACATATTTCTTCGGTCCCGTGCAAGGTCGGTGTATCCAGGTTTCACTGTAGTACCAGTCTGCGTATCGTCTAGAAAACCCTCTACCTGTACCAGTGTGGTCTGTTTCTTACCTGTATTGACCTCTGAAATCAAATTAGGCAAGGGGTGCGTTTTGAGGACTAGGCGTTCCGATTTTGAAGCGCTCGTGGTGTTGTCCCAGACTTCAGTGGTATTTTGTCCGCTAACGTCATGCTGCGCAATCCATACGTAATAGGGAAAGCGGTGAGTTTAGAGGTGCATCGGGGAGTATTTGGGTGAGATAGGGTCCATCCTAGGACCGAATATACCGCATGAGGTGTCATTTATTTCGGTTTCTCCACGACTTCCCAGCTTTAATACTGGTGTCATTTCCAGCCTGTTTGCATACATCTCTGATCAGAGGTTAATGGGAGAATTCAAAATGGTTGCCATACTGGAAGGTTGAGTTTTCAGTCTTTTTGCTGCAATATTGTGGTCCTTTCTTACAAAAATGTAAAAACGAAACTCTTATGATAATAATTTTCTTAATATGCACTTTTTGCAAAAACAGATGCATGACCAAAAAGGAAAAGGGGGAAAAAGTGCCAGAGCATTTGTCGAAAATTCTACTAAATTATTTACATCTCTTGATGTCAGCGGCATAGAAATTCGAAATCTCTTAGGATTTTTGAGGGGCGGGATGAAGGGGAGGAAAGACGTCACCTTCGGTGATGAGGCTACTTTAAGAGGCTTTTCTACATTTTTGTGTGTAAAGTCTATTTTTCATGAAAATTCTACTTTTGTATCTAACCCATCCATCACCTGATCGACGTCGACAATCGCTTTAAAATAATCCCTTACACGGTCCCTTAGGGTCAATATTTGCCCACCAAAACCCACTTGAAAGTGTGTACAGTCCGTTTTCCGCATTTTTCCGGGGAAATCCTGGTTTTACATCCACCGCAGCCCGTTGCGTACCGGAAGTTACCTGGCACTGGATGTGACCTTTGACCCAGACGTGACCTTGACCCGAGTTGACGTCATCAGCGGAAGTGAAGTCGTTGGAGATGACGTCATCCCGCCCTTCAACAACCCTAAGAGATTTCGTCTTTCTATACTTCTGACGTTATCACTGCGCCATCTTGGATTTCTGCCTTTCCTGATAGAACTTGCCCCCAACATATGTTCGGATAAGTCGTCCCCCTCTCTCACCTTGGCTCAAAGTCTAAGGAAATTAGTTTGGTTGGGTCTAGTTTCAAGGAAATAAATAAATAAAGGAGGTAAGATTATTGATTATGATATCTGCACTTTGACCTCTGCAGTGACCTTTGACCTTCAAAAGTTAAACATTAATATTTATTGGTGACGATGTGTGTTAATCTTGGTGGACGCTGTAAGGTTATCGGGCATAACACTTGCATACGATGCAGAGAAAAATCTACCGGTATAAAGGCAAAATAATCATTTCACACTATCGATGTGAAAGACAGGACTTTGAGAAACTGGAGGTACCATTTTGCGCATGCGCAATCACCATGTTAAAACACTTTGCCAGAGTGGCAATATGCCAAACTCTGTTCAGCACGTTTGCACCTTCAAAATGATATATAGAAAATAGACTCCCTATGGGGGTGCAAAATAAACTAAATTTTACCACCCCATCTCATGGACTAATATGGATTTATGTCCTCGCGCGCCTGCCTGATATCGGTTATCTGCCCTTGGGTTGACATATAATATCAAAATTGTACTGGAGTATGCTTTTGCCTGTTAAAGACTGTTCATATTGTGACGAATAGATTATATGTATAGGGTCGTAAAAAGGTTTGGGGGGAGATGAAACTGATGCTGTTACATAACTATGTCACACGGTTGGTCATTTTTACAGTATATTTCGATGTTAATGTTTCACACTTGAGTCCTGTTTAAAATAATTATCTATCACTGTGAGTTGTTTACCTTATTGCTGTCGGATCATGATAGTTATTTATTCTCTCGTAAATATCCATTCATTGAATAAATTTCAACAAGAAACTTCGCGTAATCTGCCATGTTTTCCCTTATACCAAAGCGAGGCTGTATATCTTGTAGTCGATGTTTTTGTTGAAATATGACTTATTTGTAATACGTTTGTGATACATGAGCAGTGTGACTAACGTCACAGGACCTACGAAGTAGGGTAGGCATTAGGACTCCGACGCGAACTGAGCTCTTGAAAATCCCCCCTCTCCAAGTTGAAATCCTGCCTATATTAAGATGAGCACTGCCCATGTCAGAATCACCAGTGACTTTCATCAGAAATCATCAGAAATTTCCATCAGAAGTAGGTCAGTTAAGAACTTGCTGGTAACAGTCTCCTAATGCACCTTCATGCCAAAAACCAAGGTTCTAATGTCAAGGCTCTAATGTCAACCGTTCTCCTTATTTTGCCGAAGGATTCGGATGGACTCACTCACTCACTCACTCACTCACTGACTGACTACCGGACAATTTGCAGATGGTAGCCTACTTCGTAGGAAAATAACTGTATATATATTTTTGGTGTCATAAACATACAATTATCTGATCAAACTTATTAAAATGTTCTTTGTATTCCATTCATAATTAGATGTAAGGATTCAGATGGACTCAATCACTCACTCACTCACTCACTCACTCACTGACTACTGGACAATTTGCAGATGGTAGCCTACTTCGTAGGAAAATAACTGTATATATATTTTTGGTGTCATAAACATACAATTATCTGATCAAACTTATTAAAATGTTCTTTGTATTCCATTCATAATTAGATGTAAGGATTCAGATGGACTCAATCACTCACTCACTCACTCACTCACTGACTGACTACTGGACAATTTGCAGATGGTAGCCTACTTCGTAGGAAAATAACTGTATATATATTTTTGGTGTCATAAACATACAATTATCGATCAAACTTATTAACATGTTCTTTGTATTCCATTCATAATTAGATGTAAGCTGTTGGCAAGGTTCCAGGCTATCGTGGAGTATTTTCCGATAGGTGGCGCTTAAGTCACATGCCCGCGAAAGTATAAATTCGGAAACACAAGCAAGGTTCGTCAAATTTTATCAAAACTGCTGGCTATTATTCCAGTATATAAAACTATCTTTTTTTTTTCATAGTCAACTACTAGTACACCAAGTACTATGACACGATGTGATAGAGGCCAAATCATTCTTTCGACTTCAACAAAGGGTATGGTTGCAGCGGAGCTACCTTGATACTGAGGGTCGTGTGCACCATAGCCATTCAAAACATTATGGCCTTAATAAACTATCCACATATAACATCCGGTCAAAATGTCACCGACACTTTTAGAAATAAAATATGCATGGCAACAACGGAGTTACCTTGATACTGAGGGCCATCTGTTCCACAGTCCTACAAAACAAACGATGGCCAAATCTAATTGAATGCATGGTCACGATAGCACGGCCAAAACGCATATTGCGAGCAGTATTCGGCATTAAATACAGGAAATGGTGATGGCGGAGTTACCTTGATACCGAGGGCCGTCTATCTCATTGTCATACAAATACTTTATGGCCATCAAACGATAATGTATACGGAAATAATACCGAGCTTTTTATTTGTATATTCACCTAGTATTGAACTTGTCGAAATGTTTAGTTATTTATTCATTTGTTTATCTATTTATTCACTTAATTATATATT
This sequence comes from Hanleya hanleyi, assembly GCA_036873755.1. Taxonomy (NCBI): domain Eukaryota; kingdom Metazoa; phylum Mollusca; class Polyplacophora; order Lepidopleurida; family Hanleyidae; genus Hanleya; species Hanleya hanleyi. The sequence goes on from JAVTVY010000689.1 coordinate 26,034, forward strand.
GCTATTTATATTATGTGACTGACGGTCGGGGGTGCTTGTTGTGGGAGGAAGATATATCAAAGTATTGCATAGAAAAACAATAGAAAACACGAATGGCTACAAACCTTCTATTTCATATGATACAGGCACTACACCGAACACCACAGACGGGATGGACAAGACATGAAACAGAAGACGGGTGACGATTACAAGAATATCAACAGCGCCTTGAGTGACAACGCCGCACAACAAAAACGTCCAGAATCAGAATACTCGACCCTATACCACGCCAGACACGCTACCCCATAGATGTCACCGAACTGACGCCTCAACGCAGAATATGATCCTTTGACTTTCACGCAATATAGGACGTAGACCTGCCGTCCTGTACCCCAATATACACTCCAAGCAATTGTTACAAGCACAGATGTCTGGTAGAACCTACCCTGTTCCCAAGGGCGTCGTTAGGGAAGTCACATCGAAAAATCCTGAAGACGCCCTGGTTCTCCCAGTTTTTTTCTGGACGGCTTTGTGTGTACGAAGGGGTATCATGACAAAGGAATCATCCACGCGATTACAACACATATTTATCAGCATAACCTAACCAATAACAGACTTACCAACTTGTACATAGCGACTCTTCTTTACTTGTATTTATATTTCCCTCTGCTCTCTCATTGTTATTTATTATTTAGTTATTTATTTTAATATCTAGTGCTGCAAAAGATCTTAAATTAACGAAGAAATGTACCGTGAAAGTTAAATAAAACATTGAGTTGATGGGCCGCGAAATCCGTGTGGGAAGCGGCCCTTAAACTACAATTTCAATCAGGTTCGTCACTTCACTTCACACATTCAGAGTGAAAGGACGTGTTTTTGTGTTCTTACCAAATCAGCCTAGCTTTCCCTGCCAGCCTTTGTGTCTCTCTGCTGTCTTTCTTCCCCGGGCGTTACAGGACTTTACCTAACCAACAACAACCGCGGGAGAAACCAGCGAGCCAGAGCTAAGTTTTTGAATTCAATTTCTGCACCTAGTCTACTATTTTCTATCACTTAAGTCACTCCTCAACAAATAACACCTAGTTTTAATCTAAATCAAATCAAATCAAATGATGGAAGCCTCCCAATCCCCCGGAAAACACCCTAAAAGGAAACTCTCAAAAATCACCCCCGATAGAAATCCCCCTCACAAAAAACACGCACCTGCTCCCAAATCCCCCAGGAGTCTTGCTAATTTTATTGCCATCATACAGAGTTTAACTCAACTGAGAGCATGTAAATTTCCAAAGGCCAAGGTAGCAAACGATCTTAAGAAATGTGCTGGTGACGTACATCAAATTTTTGAACTTGCGGATGGTGATCTGAAAGTCCACTGCAAATCACAAACTACTACGTTTAGACCTGCTAGCAGATAAACCTGTCTCGGTGAAACAATTCATACAGCGTAGAGAGCAATGCAAAGGAGTAATTTATGGAATTGACCTGAACATCCAGCTAGAGGATATCAAGCAAAAACTTTCAGATCAAAATGTCATATACGCTAAAAGATTACAGAAAGATAAGAACGATACTACTAGTGTTATGTTAGTGTTCAAAGGAACAAAACTTCCAGGAACTATCCGACTCTGGCTACACAATATCACAGTAAAACCTTTTTATGATACCCCTAAGCGATGTTTCAAATGTAAAAACTTCGGACATCTTCAAAAATTTTGCAAATCGCAATTTGTTTGTCCTAAATGTTCAGGAAATCACACCTATGATCTTTGCTCCGAATCAAAAATTATCTGTGCCAATTGTAAAGCTAATCACTCAGCGGGATACAAGGGCTGTCCGGCTTACAAAATTGCCCGCACAGTTCATAAAAGCAAACAAAGGGATTTCATACTCAGAGGCAGTAAAAGAAACCAAACTCAACCAAAAGCTAAGTCTAACAATGACACATAGGAGAACAAACGTGGGTGAACAATAGCAACACCTGTTGTGACAACCAAGCCCGAGGAAACAATAGAAATAGAAGACAATAAGATGGAAAGTGAAAGAATTTCAATGACCAAACTTGACCTCCTGGATTTTATAACGTTAGCGATAAACTCAATTACCGACCCCAGTCAGTCCAAGCTGAATAACAAGAAAAAACCCCACAATCATAGCTAAAATAGGCCAAGATTTCTTTAACTGGAATTTTAAATATGAAGATACGCATAATATCTCAGTATAAATACATGCATTTCCTTACACCCATAGGACTCAAACAATCTATAAACTTCAATATAAATAAGTTATCAATACTACAATGGAATGCCAATGGCATTGGAAAAAACGGAGACAATCTCAAAATCCTAGTAAATGAAATAAGCCCTGACATCATATGTATACAGGAAATATTTCTTAAGCCAGGAAAAAATAAATTTGCAATAAAGGGATATAAGCCATATAGACCAGACAGACTAAACGGCCCAAAGGGAGGCAACCTCACACTAGTTAAGGAAGAACTCATACAGCTATAATTAGACAATAGCCCAGAAAGTGAAGACCTCGAATGGCAAGCTATACGGGTGTTCCAAAATAATAAACCTATAAATATTGTGAATTTGTACTCCCCTGGCACTCTGAAAACAATATCAGAAAAAGAACTTAACAAAATCACCCCTAAATACGACACGCCAATTATAATCTGCGGAGATTACTATAGCCATAACCCAATCTGGGACGAAATCTGCACCACGTCAGATGATAGGTGTAAATCAGTAGAAAAATGGTTAGATGATAATAATCTTGTATTCATGAACTCAGAAGGGGAAGAGAATAGATACGAGAACAGGTAAACTCACTCCAATTGACCTAACAATAGTCTCCCTCGAACTAGCAGTTAAACCAGAATGGGCAGGTTTACCAGATACACTAGACAGCGACCACTTTCCTATCCTAACTAAATTTAGCATGAAACCAGACTTTGAAAAGACAGACTCTCCCCCACACTTCCAATTCTCCAAGGCAGACTGGGAAAGCTTCCAAAAGGATTGTCAAAGTCTAATACATGACGATATAATAAGTAATGATATAGACGATTTCAATGAAAATATAACCAGCAAACTGCTAAACATAGCACAAAGACATATTCCAGTTACGATTAAGCGAACCAACAAAAATCCGGTGCTCTGGTGGGACCAAGGGGGTGGAAAGAATATCGCGGCAAAGACAAAAGCGCCCAGAAAATTCAAAAAAAGGCGGCTCCAGAGTGATCATAAAAGTTATAAGGAACTGAAAATAATAGCAGAAAAAAGCGTCAAAGAAGCCAAATCAAGATGCTGGGAAGCTTTTTGCAACACTATAGATACGAAAACTAACTGAAAGAAAGTATGGAATAAAAAAAAGCATTCATAGAAAAACAACTAACACAATACCTGTACTAAACAAAGCAAGGAGAACTAATCTTGAAAAGGCAGAATATCTTGCTGAATCATTCGCATCAAACAGTAGCGATAGCAATCTGAAACCAGAATTCAGAATGAAAGCATCCAAGGCTGCTAAAAAACAGGGAAGGAATTGGTCCTGTTCAATATATTTCTGATGTGTCTCTCCTTGCATACGTGGTATGAATTTGTGAAGCGTAGCTCTAATTATTGAAGAGACTTCATCAATACTGTAAAGAAAGTCTAGGCAAATGAGAGTTGCATATGTGGTACCAGTGGACGATGGAAACAATTTTGTCGAGGCGTTCAACTGCTATCACAATTGTTTGACGACCCAATGGAATTACCGTTCCCCGATAAAGAACACAACACCGAAGATTAAAAATTGTATATTATCTGAACTAGACAAGATAACATTTTGGTAGTAAACCTACAATATTGCCGAGATCGGTGTCCGCATCGTAGTGAACATTGTTGCCCAGGATGCATAGCGGCATTCATTCATGGTTTATGTATTCATGCACACTGCAACCTGCAGCCAAAGATCAATGACATTGTTATTGTAGACATGTACAAGAATAAAGTCACTGAATCTGATTCATATTCATTTATTTGTGTGGCAATTGACAACCAGAAAATACTATAAGTAGCCTAGAGGTCTTCTTCAAGATTACACGTATGCCTACCGGTACATCAAATAATTATTTTAAAATCACATTCAGCAATTGCACACAGCAAAAATACCCTTACGTTACTAAAAAATTCAAATCACAGACACGGAAAACCATTATTAACATCAAAAATTAATTTTACCTTCACTGCCTGGCCCAAACGGAAAATTATTTTGTCAACTTCAACAGGTCAGAGCAAAGGACTAAGTGGGGTAGTTTGGATATTGAAATATATCCTAATTGGGATATTTTCACCGATTTTCATACTAATCGGCAATGTCGAATTTCGGCATCTAAACTACAAAAACAAGATAGAATCTACTTCACAAAACTGCCAATACAATTGTATACTTTTGCTCACCTTTTCTCGCCGACATTATTCTCTGTGCAATTGCAATTACGTGCAATACTTTTTGATGTTGTTGTTGCAGTATACTTCCCATCACTAACCACTGTTGTATGTCTTTATACGAACAGGAGAACTAGCAAAATATGCCAGCTTGAAAATATGGAAGTATGAAAAATATCCAAATTGGGATATTTTATCCCAATTGGGATATATATCCTAGTTAGTCCTTTTCCCTGACCTGTTCAACGAGGTGTCATTACGGATATGGTAAGAATCAAGAACATTAATTTTGCTAGATGACAAATGATGCTAGACGATAAGATCAGTCAATCTGAAAATTGCAGTAAAACGGATGCTTTCGCTTGATGAAATAAATCAAGTTTTCCTTGCAAGAAATGTTTTCAAACTTAGCACACAAAACGGCGGCTTTCAGTCATGCCATGTGCTCCAATCATGCAGTAGCGCGGAAACTTGCAACATTCATTTATTTGAGAATATTAACAAGTGTGCGCCGGGAAACAAGTAATCAATTAAGTGACGGGTATAAAAGGTTTTACACATCTCGATCTGCCAGAATGCCACACTCGCACAGTGTCAACACTCTCCAGTCGACTGATGGAACGAAAACGAAACTGCCTCCTCCTCTCTCCTTTTTAAACTCTCTCACCGAGACTGCACTATAATTTTGGGAGTGCGGTTCAGCCGATCTTAAAACATGACGTCATTTCGTCAATTCGGTGTATTTCATTGGCTATCAGAGCCGAAAATGAAGTCGGCATATTCCGTGACTACGACTTGTGCCATATTGACCAGTTTACAGACAAAACACAATTTTTCGAAGAAAATCTCACAAGATATCACCAAAAGTGTTGTTCAGGAAACGAAACCGACATATTCTTCAATATCTGCACCTAGAAACGGCCCGTCGTGAGATTAATTCACAGAAATTATTCGAAACTAGGTGGAACTACTTCATATCGCGTTCAATAAACGGAGTGACGCGGAAGTTTCAGTCATTCTCTCATTTTGCGCAGGGGTGTTGTAATGAAAACCATACCGCTTGTATAGATGGCACCTCTGAAATTACCCAGTTCACCTAGCATCGCAAGAAACAGGGAAACTTCCCTGTTTAAAAATCGGATCGATGAAGGAGCCGTTCAGGGCCCAAATAGAGCTCGTAAATGTTGCATGCTACTTCCAGGAATGAGTTTTTTCGTTGACAATCACTCCGTATTTGCTGGTACAAATGTAATTATGGAACCAATTTTGCTTCATGTCACATGACCATCGATATTTGGGGTCTTTTTGTCGGGAAGAAAAACAGTCTGTGAGAAGCACAGTCTCCAGGCCACCAAAACCCAAGCTTACCTTTCTCAATTCAAGCCATTGTTTGGACTCCAGGGATAATTTTCTAAACACATTTCAACGTACTGACATTTTCGGATCGATGAAGGAGCCGTTGAGGACCCAAATAGAGCTCGTAAATGTTGCATGGTACTTCCAGGAATGAGTTCTTTCGTTGACAATGACTCCGTATTTCCTGGTACAAATGTAATTATGGAACCAATTTTGCTTCATGTCACATGACCATCGATATTTGGGGTCTTTTTGTCGGAAAGAAAAGCAGTGTGTGAGAAGCACAGTCTTCAGGCCACCAACACCCAAGCTTAACCTTCTCAATTCAAGCCATTGTTTGGACTCCAGGGACAATTTTCTAAACACATTTCAACGTACTGACATTTTCGGATCGATGAAGGAGCCGTTCATGGCCCAAATCGAGCTCGGAAATGTTTCATGCTGCTTCCAGGAATGAGTTCTTTCGTTGACAATGACTCCGTATTTCCTGGTAAAAATGTAATTATGGAATCAATTTTGCTTCATGTCACATGACCATCGATATTTGGGGTCTTTTTGTCAGGAAGAAAAACGGTATGTGAGAAGCACAGTCTCCAGGCCAAAAAAACCCAAGCTTAACTTTCTCAATTCAAGCCATTGTTTGGACTCCAGGGACAATTTTCTAAACACATTTCAACGTACTGACATTTTCGGATCGATGAAGGAGCCGTTCAGGGCCCAAATAGAGCTCGTAAATGTTGCATGATACTTCCAGGAATGAGTTCTTTATTTGACAATGACTCCGTATTTCCTGGTACAAATGTCATTATGGAACCAATTTTGCTTCATGTCACATGACCATCGATATTTGGGGTCTTTTTGTCGGGAAGAAAAACAGTGTGTGAGCGGCACAGTCTCCAGGCCACCAAAACCCAAGCTTAACCTTCTCAATTCAAGCCATTGTTTGGACTCCAGGGACAATTTTCTAAACACATTTCAACGTACTGACATTTTCGGATTGATGAATGAGCCGTTCAGGGCCCAAATAGAGCTCGCAAATGTTGCATGCTACTTCCAGGATTGAGTTCTTTCGTTGACCATGTCTCCGGATTTTCTGGTATAAATGTAATTATGGAACCAATTTTGCTTCATGTCACATGACCATCGATATTTGGGGTCTTTTTGTCAGGAAGAAAAACAGTCTGTGAGAAGCACAGTCTCCAGGCCACCAAAACCCAAGCTTAACTTTCTCAATTCAAGCCCTTGTTTGGAGTCCAGGGACAATTTTCTAAACATATTTCAACGTACTGACATTTTCGGATTGATGAAGGAGCCGTTCAGGGCCCAAATAGAGCTCGGAAATGTTGCATGCTACTTCCAGGAATGAGTTCTTTCGTTGACAATGACTCCGGATTTCCTGGCACAAATGTAATAATGGAACCAATTTTGCTTCATGTCACATGACCATCGATATTTGGGGTCTTTTTGTCAGGAAGAAAAACAGTCTGTAAGAAGCACAGTCTCCAGGCCACCAAAACCCAAGCCTAACTTTCTCAATTCAAGCCATTGTTTGGACTCCAGGGACAATTTTCTAAACACATTACAACGTACTGACATTTTTGGATCGATGAAGGAGCCGTTCAGGGCCCAAATGGAGCTCGGAAATGTTGCATGCTACTTCCAGGAATGAGTTCTTTCGCTGACAATTACTCCGTATTTCCTGGTACAAATGTAATTATGGAACCAATTTTGCTTCATGCCACATGACCATCGATATTTGGGGTCTTTTTGTCAGGAAGAAAAACAGTCTGTGAGAAGCACAGTCTCCAGGCCACCAACACCCAAGCTTAACTTTCTCAATTCAAGCCATTGTTTGGACTCCAGGTATAATTTTCTAAACACATTTCAACGTACTGACATTTTCGGATCAATGAAGGAGCCGTTGAGGGCCCAAATAGAGCTCGGAAATGTTGCATGCTACTTCCAGGAATGAGTTCTTTCGTTGACAATGACTCCGTATTTGCTGGTACAAATGTAATTATGGAACCAATTTTGCTTCATGTCACATGACCATCGATATTTGGGGTCTTTTTGTCAGGAAGAAAAACAGTCTGTAAGAAGCATAGTCTCCAGGCCACCAAAACCCAAGCTTAACATTCTCAATTCAAGCCCTTGTTTGGACTCCAGGGACAATTTTCTAAACACATTTCAACGTACTGACATTTTCGGATTGATGAAGGAGCCGTTCAGGACCCAAATAGAGCTCGGAAATGTTGCATGCTACTTCCAGGAATGAGTTCTTTCGTTGACAATAACTCCGGATTTCCTGGCACAAATGTAACAATGGAACCAATTTTGCTTCATGTCACATGACCATCGATATTTGGGGTCTTTTTGTCAGGAAGAAAAACAGTCTGTAAGAAGCACAGTCTCCAGGCCACCAAAACCCAAGCCTAACTTTCTCAATTCAAGCCATTGTTTGGACTCCAGGGACAATTTTCTAAACACATTTCAACGTACTGACATTTTCGGATCAATGAAGGAGCCGTTGAGGGCCCAAATAGAGCTCGGAAATGTTGCATGCTACTTCCAGGAATGAGTTCTTTCGTTGACAATGACTCCGTATTTGCTGGTACAAATGTAATTATGGAACCAATTTTGCTTCATGTCACATGACCATCGATATTTGGGGTCTTTTTGTCAGGAAGAAAAACAGTCTGTAAGAAGCACAGTCTCCAGGCCACCAAAACCCAAGCCTAACGTTCTCAATTCAAGCCATTGTTTGGACTCCAGGGACAATTTTCTAAACACATGTCAACGTACTGACATTTTCGGATCGATGAAGGAGCCGTTCAGGGCCCAAATAGAGCTCGCAAATGTTGCATGCTACTTCCAGGAATGAGTTCTTTCGTTGACAATGACTCCGTATTTCTTGGTACAAATGTAATTATGGAAGCAATTTTGCTTCATGTCACATGACCATCTATATTTGGGATCTTTTTGTCGGGAAGAAAAACAGTCTGTGAGAAGCACAGCCTCCAGGCCACCAACACCCAAGCTTAACTTTCTCAATTCAAGCCATTGTTTGGACTCCAGGTATAATTTTCTAAACACATTTCAACGTACTGACATTTTCGGATCAATGAAGGAGCCGTTGAGGGCCCAAATAGAGCTCGGAAATGTTGCATGCTACT
>JAVTVY010000690.1:0-35053 GCA_036873755.1 Hanleya hanleyi
AACTACTACTAGCAGGTCTCTTGAGCAGGACAAACAGGTGAATGTGCAAACTATATCCTGACCAAATTCTATTAGAATTCATGTAAACAAGTGAGATTTTTTCCGAAAAATTGTTTAAACTTCTTGAATGGGAAATCACATTTGCCTTTAGTATATTAATCCAAACTGGACAAGATCTATCTGTTTCTTCTGAATAGCTTGGAGAAATGTTTGAATGCTTTCGGAAATTTTAATAATGATGAAAATATGATGAATATATTTGAATTACAACACATACAAGGGAAGTGGGAAGAGGTGCCGACATACTGACTGCGTCACATGACTTCACAGAATAGTCCTCTGGTTATCCTATTCTAAAGTACATACCAAGAATCTAACGATTCGTGATATGTGTTGCATCTCAGGTACGCTTTTATTGTACCTGTTCATGTGGCAACTTGGATGATATGATCACACGGCCCCTAGCACCGGCATAAGCGGTATTAGATACAAATCTAGAGAGCTATGATGGAAATGCTCTGACAACTCGTATACTGGTAATTGGTGAGCTGCTTCGTTGTGACAACTCGTACATTGGAGATTGGTGAGCTGTATCGTCGTCAGATGTAAATGACGGCATTTAACACAAAAGACTAGTCTGTGAGACCCGATGTCGACCCAGCATCAACTTCCCACAAGTGCCAACATATATCAAAGGCCAAAAGGTCTGTATATCATAATCAAAACTGTTCAAGAAATAATCATCCATCCAACAGTTTCACCACTTTACAAGGAAATCAGCAGTTCTTACTCTTTCTACGGCAGCCATAATTCTCCAAATTACTCCACCTTATGTAAGAAGGCATATTTGTCAGCTGATTTAGTGTCCTATAGAAGGGAAAATAAAATTAATAGTATTCTTCAGTAAATTAGATTTCTTGTTTATTCCTACGAAGTAGGCTACCATTTGCAAATTGTCCGGTAATGAGTGAGTCAGTCAGTCAGTCCATCTGAATCCGTTCGTCGGCAAAATGAGGAGAACCGTTGACATTAGAACCTTGATTTTTGGCATGAACGTGCATTAGGGCATTGTTACGAGCAAGTTCTGAGCTGACAGAATTCTGATCAAAATTTGATTTATAATTATTTTTTTTAGTTATTTATTGATGATTCAGCGAGTGCACGGTCATGCCCATCGGGAACCCTTGGCTGTTTGTTTGACTGTGACTTTTGAATGTTCCCTGATACGGTAGGACACCGGTTCTCGTAAAATCTGCGAGGTTAAGCGACTTTGAGCCCGGTACAGACTTGGATGGGTGACCTCATGCTGTACTGCTGGGCTGATAAGTGTCCAAGGTAATAGGAACTCAGGGCGATAATAGTTGCTACGCTAATGGCTCACCATTTTTTAAATTCCAATTAAAACATTGAGAATTTCCCAGGAAGCATTGTACACATAACCTTTCAGGATTGAACCTACATGCAATTTCACTGTATACTTCGATTTGGATCAAGGCCATGTCTCTACTGGATTCTTGTGCCCATATTACCAGATGTATGTAGTATAAGTTCACATGATCTGGCTAGAATCCCCCGAGCTATACATGTATTGTCAGAAGTGAGAAGACAGCATTGACTACCCCCTCCTTCCTTATAAGACATGATATGATATGGCGGGTCACTATTGTTGATGTGCCATGTTCGTGCAGATATCGACTGAACTCGCTGTTGTTATGTTGTACTCCAAATAAAGTGAAATGGGCCTATAATGTTTGTCTTTCGTACACTTCCAGTTCATGAACTTCTGGTATTGTAGAAACACTGAATGGTATTGTAGAAATAAATGAAACAATATGCGAAGGTCATTCAGCTTAATAAATGTCCACATTATGTAATGACCATGTGCATTTATGGTGTGCCATTTAGAAAGGCAAAATCCTACACCATATACAGTGAGAAAAGCAATAGATATGTTTTCAGTGTATTCAACCTTCAAGTCTTTATTGTGTAGGTATGACTTGTTAGTTGATATTATTTTCAAGCTAAATGTTTTTGATATACCATTTGACAAGGGAAAACCCTCATCCTCAGGAATATATATATCAACCTACATGTAGCAATGCTGTTGTGTTTTCAGTTACTGATGATGCAGTGAATCAATGCAAAGGCACATGAATCACAATATTGGATGTAACCACATCATCAAAATGTAAAGGATTAAACCTTGCCTTGTAGCATATGGAACATCTCTCTGAATATATGAACTGTAACAGATAGGAACATGCCCAAGCCTTGGAATTATTGTATATGCATATAACAGTGACATATAGTCTTGCCAATTGCCTGATAGAGATCAGGTTTGCAGTTATCAATTGATCAGTTCTGTATAGTTTTTAGATGTGGTGTCTTATTCATTGCCCCGCCCCCCCCTCCCTCGTCAGTTGTAGCTTTACCCACACAAGCTTGATTCAGTGCTGTGAATCAACTGTCAAAACTGGATTGGAATGATAGTCTTGTGATTGGGCTAGGGCTGCCTATAAATCGAGCAAGATCGATTTCACCTTTTAGGATCCGTCAATTAATCCTCTGTTCATATCCAGTCAAAACAAATCTTGATAGAGATCTGTTGGATTGAAGAGTAGACCTTTGCGGATGTCAATTTATCGAAAGGTTTTCTGTTAACCCTATCTGGCCTGGGCGACTTGGGGTGTGTCGCAGCCTTGGGTGGGAGGGAGGGCGGAAAGTGCCCCCCTATATATTTTCTCTACCACTAAGGCTAGAGCGCTGAAACTCACCCCACGGTATCTTGGGTTCAAGCTTTACAGGAAAATGTAAAAAAATCCAAGATGGCCGCCATGATGATGTCACAGTGAGGTCATCTTCTCGGAAGCCGTTTTCCGGCCTTTTTGGGGTCGATTTTTCGAAATTTTCATTTTTCAGATTTTTCTCTCGAAACAAATCTTATAAAATAGAAAATAATTAGTTTTGCATAAATAATATACTTTCAGGGCCTTTTAGGCAAGGAAAATGTGAAGAAATGGACCGAAAAGATGAAAAACACGACTTTCGCGGATACCACATGGCGGCCATTTTGAATTTACCCATGATCCCCTACCCGGGGGTATATGAAAATAGTCTCAAAATGACCCCAATAAGATAAGCTTAAAACTCACCAAGTTTCAACCTCCTCGGTTTTGTCGTTTCGGAGCAGCAGAGAAAAGTTCACTAGGGGGGGCGGTACTTTCCGCCCCCCCCCCCCCAGGCCAGGTAGGGTTAACATTATTCAAAGTCAGAAAGATAACAGATTTTAGTAAAATGGCAAAAACTGAAATCGCTTGTACTGAGGAAAAATTGGACTTTGTTATTCTCTGCTCCAGGCGCTGGCTTATCGACAATAACTGATTGAATGCAGACTAATAATCCTGACTATATGGAGTCTAAGATGGCTCAATTTCAAGTGTTACCACTGTGCATTCTCACAGAACTTTGCCATGCAAACCCTATCACTCTCGTTCTTGGCTCAGCTGAGATTACAACCTAGTACTGCCAGGACCAACAAACTGGCAGTTAACATGCATTAGAATTCTCGATCACAGTCTGCGGGCAGTTTCGACATACCCATCCACAGATGGGCCCTCCTGTAGGAGGCTGGTAACCTCCACCATATATCTGTTGTGCCATGTCAATTATAGTTCTCCGCAAATGACAAATAGCCTCATTTTCCGTATCTGGATATTTCAATATTGGGGATTATCAGGGAACCTGTTTTATGGGTTGGGGAGAAGGGTTGCACGGCGTGCTCTGCATGACCAGTGCCCATTGTATCACGATGGAGTGCCTGAACTTATCCATCCATCCATCATTCTGCAGTCAAGAGAAGATGCGGTCACATAATTGATTGGATAATGTCATTAGGGATATCGGGATGTACTTTATACTACGATGGTACCATCCGTATACCATCATCATTCTTAATTTCTATACATGAATACATACAGAAAATGTTATAAACAAAATATTACATTTACATAATAAAAGTTATATGACATAATCACCCCAGTAAGGAAAGCCAGTTCGTTCCAATTTATAAATTAGGTGGCGGTTAAAGCAGTCCTAGCATGATGTATGCATCATCTTGTTGTGTTGTATCGATTCAATATTAATTTCTTGATCTTTATCCAGGTCATGACATTCTGTGCAGCAGTGTCATGCCCTATTATGGTTCAACATGTTCATTATGCACTTCTGATGTTCTGTCATATGGTGCATGAACAAAGTTACACCCAGTGACTCTAAGCAGAAATTAGGACCAGTGGTAGTCTCTCGAAAACAAATGGAATGAAAGTGTGCATAACAAGGAACGATTTATTCAGGGATCCATGGAACGGCCGAATGAATACATGTTACGATATCTAATCAACGTACCCAAGACGCTGTGTGGTTTCTGAAATTACGCGATCATTGAAGCGTACCGATAACATCTTTTAAGCCCAGCCTATATGTCAAATCTGTCAGAAAAATAATAGCGGAAGGAGTTTAGAGAACTATATATCATTTCCTGTACGATATGGAACTGAAAATACATCCACCTTCAATACGCTGATTACACAGTGTGTACAGTAACAGCTTTCGTGTATCACGTGTATGTTGGAAGAAGCTGTACCCGTTGTCTCTATCCCCTCCCCCACCCCCTCTCCCGGCGTTGGTCAAGGTCAGTGTAAAACTGTGCGATAATTGATGATTTTTCATGGAAAAGAACACTCTCAAAGTTTAAGTTCACTGTTATAATGATCCCCATATCACAAGTGATTGATCATAGCAGCGGGATACATATTCCATATACATCGGATCAGATTTGGAGCGAAGGGTCGAACTATGGGGATTAGTAAAGAATAGGCGCCATGTACAGCCATGTGTGGAATGAGTAATGAATGAAACTTTCCTCAAATCCTCACAATTGCAACCGTTTATCCTCCCAGAATAACTCTTTACTCCTCCCGATATTGAATAGTTCAAAAACGGTTGCAATTGTGAGGATTTGAGGAAAATTTCATTCATGACTCATTCCACACATGGGTTACTATGGCGCCTATTCTTTTCTACTCCCGAGTTTGATGCTTCCTAAACTCGCACGACTGTATTAAACGATGTTCTCACATTAATAGCTGAAATGATAGCACCTCACTTGTGTCTCTTTCTGCCGTCGTCTCCACAATGATTGACGTACGGTACCGAAGTTGCATGCAGCGATACCTTTGAGTATTTCCAAAAATATTTCCGGTTCTCACTACCGGTAAAACTTTACGCGTTCCAGTAAACGAATAAGGATTTTGTCTCAAAAGGAAATTGTGGGTGGGGGGGGAGGGGGGATATATTATTACCTACGTGTAAGGGGTCGGGTGCTGGTGAGGTAGATCTGGTAGAATTGAGGCACGTCGCTCCTCTCGTCAGGCAGGCAGGCAGCTGCTGGCCAGCCTCAGATTGAGGTATATCCACTGGTCAGGCACGTCGCTCCTCTCGTCAGGCAGGCAGGCAGCTGCTGGCCAGCCTCAGATTGAGGTATATCCACTGGTCAGGCAAGTCGCTCCTCTCGTCAGGCAGGCAGGCAGGTGCTGGTCAGCTTCAGACTGAGGTATATCCACTGGTCAGGCAAGTCGCTCCTCTCGTCAAGCGGCCAGGCAGGTGCTGGTCAGCTTCAGGCTGAGGTATATCCACTGGTCAGGCAAGTCGCTCCGCTCGTCAGGTAGGCAGGCAGGTGCTGGTCAGCTTCAGACTGAGGTATATCCACTGGTCAGGCAAGTCGATCAGTCAGGTGCTGGTCAGCTTCAGGCTCAGGCTGGTCAGGCTGCCTGAGGTAGGCAGGCCAATGAATGACGCAATGCTTGATTGATTGATTGATTGAAATTGTAGTTTAAGGGCCGCTTCCCATTCGGATTTCGCGGCCCATCAACTCAATGTTTTATTTGAATTTCGCGGTACATTTCTTCGTTTTTTTTTAATATCTTTTCCAGCGCTAAGTACATAAATAAATAAATAAATAAATAAATAACAATGAAAGATTAGCAGGAGATATAAATAGAAGTAAATAAGAATCGCTAAGTATAAGTTCGTAAGTCTCTTTCTGGTTTTTGGTTAAGTTATACTAGTAAATATGAGTTCACTGTAATCGCGTGGATGATTCCTTTGTCTTGGTACCCCTTTGTACGCACAAAGCCGTCCAGAAAAAACTGGGAGAACCATGGGCGTTTTCAGGATTTTTCGAATCGACTTCCCTAACGACGCCCTTGGGAACAGGGTGGGTTCTTCCAGAAATCTGTGCCTGTAACAATGCTTGGAGTGTGTATCGGGGAACAGGACGGCAGGTCTACGTCCTATATTGCGTGAAAGTCAAAGGATGATATTCTGTGTTGAGGCGTCAGTTCGGTGTCATCTATGGGGTAGCGTGTCGGTGTGGTTTAGGATTTGGTATTCTGGTTGCTCAGTTCGGTGGGGTAGCGTGTCTGGCGTGGTACAGGGTCGAGTTTTCTGGACGTTCTTGTGGACCGATGATGATCTTCATCATGTTCATCTCCATTTGGTGCTGTTTTATTATATTTGTCGTCATCGGTGGTCCGTTTCATGGCTGGTCTTACTCGTCTGTGGTCTTCAGTGTGCTGTGCCTGTATTACAAAGAATAGCAGAGTTTGTAGTTTCTTGTTTTCTGGTGTTATTTTTTGCCACCGACTGGCACTATCGTGATCTAAGTCACACGTGATCAATAGCAATAATTAATTAGGTTCCAAATATTATAAATAAAAATATTATTATAATTAAAGCCGATTGTGAGTGTTTGATATAACCTCCAGTCTTCTGCCCCTGCTAGAAAACCGGAATGGTTAACATTCGTTAACGAAGGTTGAAAATAAGAATGACGCATTGCCTTGAAAATTCCGACTTTTTATAGGAAAAAATAGAAGTACCCGGATGTACGAGGGAGGTTCTTGAGGAGGTGAACGCATGTAGTGAATATATGTGTGGTTTTTTTTCTCGGTGGCGTCCGTGTCTTTTCGGGGACGTTCGTGTCTTTTCGGTGACGTCCGTGTATTTTCGGGTGAGGGTGTTAAGGAGGTGAACGCATGTAGTGAATATATGTATGAGGTTCTTGAGGAGGTGAACGCATGTAGTGAATATATATGGGTTTTTTTCGGTGACGTCCGTGTCTTTTCGGGTGAGGGTCTTGAGGAGGTGAACGCATATAGTGAATATATGTATGAGGTTCTTGAGGAGGTGAACGCATGTAGTGAATATATGTATGAGGTTCTTGAGGAGGTGAACGCATGTAGTGGATATAGGTATGAGGTTCTTGAGGAGGTGAATGCATCTAGTGAATATATGTATGAGGTTCTTGAGGAGGTGAACGCATGTAGTGAATATATGTATGAGGTCCTTGAGGAGGTGAACGCATGTAGTGAATATATGAATGAGGTTCTTGAGGAGGCGACTGCATGTAGTGAATATATGTATGAGGTTCTTGAGGAGGCGACACTGCCAAAAATACCCTACTTATTTAAGATAATGCACTAAAATTTTCTTGAAATAAGAAAATTTTTACTCAAAATAAGTTAAATTTTAAGAAAATTTTAAGATTATTTTTTCTTGTTGAAGTAAAAGTTGGAGTGGGGTAAGTAAATTTTACTTAAACAAGAAAAAACTAAGAATTTTTCTTAAAAAAATCTTGTTTTAAGAAAAATTCTGAATTTTTTCTTGTTTAAGTAAAATTTACTTTCCCCACTCCAACTTTTACTTCAACAAGAAAAAATAATCTTAAAATTTAACTTATTTTGAGTAAAAATTATCTTATTTCAAGAAAATTTTAGGGCATTATCTTAAATAAGTAGGGTATTTTTGGCAGTGGACACGATGTCAGCGAAATGCTAGTGCCCGTCCATTGGTTGTTTTATCCATCGCTCATTGGCTCTTTTTCTTGACTGCTGATTGGTCAAAATGGAACTGCCCATCCTTCGCAGGCTAATCTAGAATCCCACCAAGCTCGTAATTTTTCCTTCGGGGAGCCAGATGTTCGGCACCTGAGCTCACTCACGCAAACACGTAGGCGCCAGACAAGGTGTTCACGGTCACCGCAACATAGTAGCGATCGTAGTGCAACCTTGTTGCAGTTTTTCTTCGGGAAGCCAGGTGTTCGGCGCGTGAGCCCACTCACGCAGACACGTAGGCACCAGACCAGGTGTTCACGATGCCGCAACACTGTAGTGATCGTAGTGCAACATTGTTGCAGTTTTCCTTCGGGGAGCCAGGTGTTTGGCACGTGACAACCCCAGACCAGAACAAGTCTGTACATGCCTTGATCACGTGATCACCACGTGACTAGCCCTTTAAATTTTACCCGGGGGAACAAATAAGTAGGTCAACCTGGCTTTCCGTCCTTTCTATACTAATATGGTCGCCATATTGAATTTTCCATCTGCTGCTGTGCAAATGAGAATAAGACCAGTATGATAAATAAAAACACTGCGATTTTGATATCTTTTAATTCATCCTAGTTGGACTGTCACGGCAAAATCCAATAGTACATCAGACTGATTTAGCACCTTGTCATCATTGTGTCCTAACAAATCACTTTAAATATCAAAGTAAGAATGTCACCAGGTCACATCATAATTCTTACTTCAAGTAGATTGACGCGAGTGGATGATTTTAACGAGAAAAGCCAGTTTCTGACCATACAAAACCGTTAAAAATATTTACCCTGCTTTTCTTAAGCGCATACAATTGACATTGGTTCGGTCAGTGTAGTATATCAGTCAGTGTATTCGTGCACTAATAATGCTAATCAATCAGAAAGGGACGACTTTGAGTAACGTTTGGTTTTGATAACGAAATACAATATTCATGGACTACCTGTTTTCAATAACGTCGTTTATTTTTGTCGTCAAAATATTTGTGACATTTCTCGATATCGAGATTTTCAATGGGGAAAGCCAGTCGAGATTTTTTTCAGAAAAAAGAACGAATGATTCGCAAACTCGATTTTGTTTTGCTTTAATGCATCCATGATAATTAAATGGCAATTCAATTAACATGTGTTCTCCCTCATGTAACATAATATCAACTTTACAATTGCCAGCTAGCGTGAGGTAGCGTGGACGGGCACAGGCGAAAGAGCATGCTTTGATTTGGTGAATTGGGTTACATATAAGATTTCACGCCTTGCAGCGCATGCACTTTGCGTTGACAATTTAATTGGTTTCGTGTTACATAAGCGATTTTAGATTTCTGGATAATTGATCACGTGTCATGCAGATGAATGAATACACAATGTATCACGTGATCGAGAGAGATACACTAAGTCATCAGGCCATTAAACCTATCTGGTCTGGACTTTTTGGGACCTGTCCAGGCCTGAATGGGCTGAAACTTATTACACTATACCCTTGGGTCAAGGTCTACTAGAGAATGTAAAAAAAATCCAAGATGGCCGCTTTGATGACGTCACAGTGACGTCATTTTCAAAAACGGCATTTTTTAGTCGATTTTTTGGTCAGATTTTCCGATTTTTTTTATTTTTGCAATTTCTCCACGAAAACTGCATGAAAAAATAGCAAATATTAATGTTATATAAAATAAAATAGTTCTTGCCCACTTTTCATCGTGGAAAAGCAAACATTTTGAAGAAATATTACAAAAACATCACTTTTCTGGTACTCCACGTGACCGACATCTTGAATTTGCCCATTATCCTCTGTTCAGTGAGGGGTATGCAAATAGGCTCAATATGACCCCAATAAGATAAGCTATAGAGTCACGGAGTTTCAGCTCTCCATTTTTTGCCGTGTTCCGGAGTTTGTGCAGAAAGTTTGGTAAAGGCAGTCCAGGTAGGTTTAAATGCGATACATTTCTTATCCGGTAAATGTGTCCAGACACCGCAGAGAGAATTCTCAGAGGCATGCGTACGTCCAACTTGGCTGTCATGGGCGGCATGGGAAGCAAAAGAATTCCCACGGAATTTGCACTAAAACAGAAGCAGATTCCAATAAATAGATATGAAGAGAAAGGATGGGGAATTTTGCTCCGTATACTTTGTTAACGAAGACGATGTTTTAGTTAGGGACTTACAGTTATGATCACAATGATGTGGCACGCAAGATACTTATCATAAAAAAGTCAAAATTCATGTTCAAAGATAAATATAAAATGATCATTGCAGATTTTTAACAGCAAATATGCTGCCAGCTAGATTTGTGATCAACTTAGTATTTGTAGGTAGGTAAAAATGCGAAGGTGAATAACCTTCAACCCCGAAAGTACAAGGTGCAAGGTGGTTCACCTTCGAATCTTTAAGTATATGATTCTATTTTAAAAGCCAACAATAGCGGCAATATTCACCCAAATTACTAGTGTAAAACTTGAAAAGCAGGACGAATAAAGGATATGTAGCGTTTACCTAGAGAATACTCATTTGTGTGTGGCTGTGAGAACCTTGGGTTTTCGAAACTGCAAATTCACATATCAAAAGAGTTTTTGTACATAAACCCTACCTGGGGTGGGGGGGGCAAAATGACCTCCCTACCAAACGTTTTGTGCTATCCCCGGAGCAACAAAAAAATGGAGAGGTAAAACTCCTTGACTTTATAGCTTATCATATTGGGGTCATTTTGAGCCTATTTGCATAACCGCACGAGTAGAGGATCATGGGCAAATTCAAAATGACGGATACGTGGGGTACCAGAAAAGTGATGTTTTTGTCATATTTCTTCAAAATTTCTGCTTTTCCGCGATGAAAAGTGGGCAAAAGCTATTTTATTTCACATCATATTAATATTTACTAATTTATCATGCAGTGTTTGCGGAGAAATTGCATAAATAAAAAATTCGGAAAAATCCGACCGAAAATTCGACCAAAAAATGCCGTTTTCGAAAATGACGGCACGGTGACGTCATCAAAGCGGCCATCTTGGATTTTTGTTTACATTTTCTGGTAGAGCTTGACCCAAGGGTATAGTGTGGTAAGTTTCAGCCCCCTCGCTCAAGGGGTAAGAAAAATAATTAGGGGGAGGGGGCCATTTCGCCTCCCCCATGCCAGGTCAGGTCCAAAAAGCTCAGGCCAGATAGAGTTAAACTTGCCATATTGTAGTATATTGTGAAGCATTTTTCAGGAGAATTGTCCCTTGTAACAAATATATGATACCCCACGCCTACAGACTAATCACGATGGCTTGCAATAATCAAACTTCCAAATACATTATGCATCACATATCAAAATATCAGCATCAAATAGCTGCAATGGTCAGACGCATAAACATGGAGTTATTGTACATTAAAATTGGCATATTTTGATATTTTTTAAAGAATTTATCGGGGTAATTTTCTCTTCTAAGGATGTCCGCTGCTGGTAAATGAAATTAATTTACTTTTTTTAATAATGTGTGTTGCTGCATTCATAATTGTGTAATATGAGAAAAAAAGTATAGATTGGTGTGTATTGTTTAGCTGTAGGCAACGCTAAGAGGACTGACCCATGCTCCATTTGATAACCCAGAAAAAAAATTGGGGAAAAGCCCTAGCTTCAAAGCATATTCATGAAAACTTCTTATAAATAGTATTTAAATTTTACTTATATTCTAACTGTTTACAGATAATCACAATGTCTATCACAATTCATCAGATTAGATGGACGCTGGTGTGCAAAGTTCTTGGCTAGAAGACTTTTAATGGAAGTCACTGTCTCTTAACCTAGAGAAGGAAAATAACCCAATAGGAAAAACAGGCAAATGTATGACACCTCACACCAAATCCTATCACGATTGTTACAAATAATCAAACTTTCTAATAGATTATGCACAAATATCTGTTAAGCTTATTATTAAACATGTCATGTTTTTGTTACAAATCATTTTGTTGAATCATAACTCCATTTTTATACAAATGACCTAAGCAATTTTCCCATGCATAAACTTCGAGAATTTTTTCGAGCAAATGTATATTTATTACCGTTACGTACAACGGAATTTTTCTCATGTAAAGTAACATATTCTTCACAGGGAAAAGAATGCCGCTAAATTATTCTTTATTCTTTCGCAATTTTGTTTTTCCTAATCTCAGCAGCTATATGTAAAGATCGTTTCCATATGTTGTAATTTTATATTTACTATATTTATGTACATCCACACTAGTATGCGTACGTGTATGCACATAGGGAAAGTTGATGTATGTATGATCTACGGTAATACGCGTCTGGTACTAAAACATGAATGAAAGCGTGTTCGTGGCATTCTGTCTACATTTTGGTAGATGCGGCCTACTTTAAAAGGCTTCTCTCCGGAATGTTGCCTTATGTGCGTGCGCAGAATACTGGAAGCCGTGAATGATTTGTTACAATACACACATTTGTATGGTCTTTCTCCACTATGAACCTGGAAATGGAAAGGCCAAAATAAGCTTTTGATATCTAGTCAACTATGTACCAATGACGCAATATTCCCACCAACTGATAGATTTATTTTTGTAATGAAATATTCGAAAATCAGTCATCGTTTGTTTTATTTCAGGTGTCCTTACCATTGAAAATGAATGATGGAAATCGTGTGCCATCCGTATTTAAGGTTAAATCCCAGTATGTCAGTTGACCCGGATAACGTTCGAAAACGAGAAGAGACCAAAATCTCTCTGCCAAATTCGGAAATATTAAAGTGTTAGTTCTCACTTATAACGAAACATAAGTCCAAGTAGATCTATCAAAATAACCACCTCGAAACTTACCTTCGAATAGAGGAAGCAATGTTTTTGTGAGAATGGGACAAAATATTGGCATCTGAGCTATAAATCATGAGACAAATATACCAGAAGTTTTGCACCAACAAGTGACATTCATGGCCGGAACTTGACATATCGATCGAAAATAAATCATAGGCGACAAAATGGTCGCAATTGGATTCTCAATGACAGGACATTTGCAATGGTGCACTATTTGAATTCCAATTAAAGTTGATTGCCAAACAAAATTCCTGTGAACATTCACGAATTTCAACGAGAACACAAAGAATTCTTCAAAACTTCCGAAATACGCTCAAACGGACAAAGACTGAAATCTGGGGAGATGCCCTGCCCATTGCGACTACATTTTCTTGATCATCTTCAGTCAACCGTTGAATTGCCTCCATTCGAGCCGAACACACGAGAGTAACATAATAAACAACAAAACATCCAGAAAACTCGTGCATCGGTCCGGTCTGAATATCTTCCTGGATTCTAAACGCCGTAACATTTCCTCATATCTGGAGATATCTCCGAGCCTTACATACAAATGCCGTGCATCAGTCCGGTCTGAATATATCCCTGGAGTCTTAACGCCGTATACATTCCCTCATATCTGGAGAACTCTTCGAAACTTACATAGACCTAATTAACAGGATGTACCGAAAACACAATTGATTTGGGCGTGATAGCTCAGACTTGTTGTTCTCGTTAGGAGGTTTGAGATTCTAATTGCAATAATAACATCGATTGCATCATGGAATATTTACAAAAACGCCGAGAGATTCTCGGTAAAAACTATGGCGTGTGGAATAGTCTCCCTTTAATTGTCATCTGTCGATATGTTTATTATGAGATGAACAGCAATCAGGCCAAATGCTGACGATGCGAATTGGTAAAACCACGAATACGTGCGACTCAAACTTTCCACTTTTTATTTAGTCACCCTCAACTAGCAGGTGTATAAAGCTAAACGATTTGTTGGAAGTTTTGGTTTTCTGTGGTTAAACAATATAAGCACATTTAAGCAATTTCGAAGTCATTTCGAAGCTGAAACGGAGAGGTTGTTCCTATGTTCTTATTAAGTACACTCTTAAAACGAAAGTGTTGTACTGAAAATTTCAAATGTTCGATGAGGACAAGATTATATAAAGTATTATATTTGTAGCATTCTTAGAATGTGTTGAGGGAATAGGCGTTATATACACCATTATAATGGTGTGTCAAACAATACAGCACTTTATAAGTGTTATATTCAGCATATTGGAATATAACGCTTATAAAATGTACTGCTCCGGATACAGCACAATTATGCTGGATATAACATTTTGTTCAACACATTCTGAGAGTATTACAAATATAACACTTTATATAATGTTGTCACTCTTCCAACATTTATATAAGGGTAGTAATCCCTCCTATACACATTTTTACACATCCTCTAGAACTTGTTTTATATAGATAAAAGTATGCCCTATAGCTATCGTAATGTATATATTTCTTGAAAGCACATTGCTGAAAGATTGCAAATATATACATGTAAATTTGTTCAATGTAAACCAGAAGGTTGTGAATATATTCGGATTTGAAAAAAAAATAATAAAAAAATTAATTCAAATTTTTAAATGCTATTTTCAAAAAAGTATTCAACATATCATAACTTACTTCATCAAATCCTGTAGTAAACAACTCAAACAGGAAATCCGTGTCTCAGTTTTATCAATTTTGGTCTAATTCTCATTCTCTTGACATTTGATTGACTATTTATTTACAAAATCGAGAAACTCACAGTTTTGAACATTGGAGTTCAATTAAATGTCAATAAAATAAGAATTATACCAACATTGACAAAACTGAGACACTGATTCCCTGTTGGAGTTGTCTCCTACAGGAAAAGATGATGTAAGTTACTATAAGTTGAATACTTTTTCGAAAATAGCCATCTAGAAATGAAAGCTGATTTTTTCATTATTATTATTTTTTTCTAATTTGAAAATCTTCACAACCTACAGATTTGCAGTGAACACATGTATTTATTTGGAATCCTTTGGAGATGCGCTTTCCAAATTTACGCTTATTTGACTAAACATGTCTTCAAATTCCTGTAATCTGTGCTTATTCTAACATGTCTTATAAGGTCTCATCTAAAGTGCAGTCAATATTGTTAAACATCAAACCATGCGACGTATACGGGTTTTCACCACAACACGGACGAGTACAATACCAATCCATATTGTACAAAGCACTGTATATACATTACCACAGTTATAAGGCATAGTTTTAGCTGTATAAAGACCAATTCTAGAGGGTGTGTAAAGGTTTCACTGTATATACATTACCACAGTTATAAGGCATAGTTTTAGCTGTATAAAGACCAATTCTAGAGGGTGTGGTCCTTTACTCGAGGACCTTTATGTCGATATTGAATATATCTGGAAATGCTGAAAATCGGTAATTCAGATAACAGCTGATAGGTCTACATCAGTTGAAAATGTGGATTGTTTGTCCTGCCAAATTTTGGTTGAAACTTATCAACACGACATTTCAAGATATCTGGTCATTTTGGGGCTCTGACGACGCTGAATCCCTCGCTGGCGTTTGACCTTCACAGATAGAATAGATATCCATATACCACACACACACACACATGAATAACAGAATAGCCAGTATGGATCTCTGACTGTCATGAGAAGTAGTGAAAAACGCAAATTTATTTTTTAATTGTCAGAAACAGAACTTAAATGTTGCATATTCAAATCTCGAGGAAAGAAACTTTGTTATTGAAAAAAAATCCTTATAAATAAACATTCAGAATGTGGTTAAATATTAACAGTAATTTACATCATTGGAGCAATGTCATTGTTTTCAGTAACGAAACATGAAAAGTGTTTAACTTCGTTTGGAGATTCGTACTTTGCTGGACTGGTAATCTTTGGGAAAAATGGATTGGTTCCAGTATTGTGAATGGCACCATTAGGAGAGTACACAACGATACGGAATGCGTAACATCGCATTGGGGATGTGTAAGATCGCATTGGGAAGTGCGTAAGATCTCATTGGGGAATGCGTAACATCGCATTGGGGAATGCGTAAGATCGCATTGGGGGATGTGTAAGATTGCATTGGGGAATGTGTAAGACCGCATTGGGGAACGTGTAAGATCGCATTGGGGAATGCGTAAGATCGCATTAGGGAATGCTTAAGATCGTATTGGGGAATGCGTAAGATCGCATTGGGGAATGCGTAACATCGCATTGGGGAATGCGTAAGATCTCATTGGGGAATGCGTAACATCGCATTGGGGAATGCGTAAGATTTCATTAGGGATTGCGTAACATCGCATTGGGGAATGCGTAAGATCGCATTGGGGAATGCGTAAGATCGCATTGGGGAATGCGTAAAATCGCATTGGGGAATGCGTAAGATCTCATTGGAGAATGCGTAACATCGAATTAGGGAATGCGTAAGATCTCATTGGGGAATGCGTAAGATCGCATTGGGGAATGCGTAAGATCGCATTGGGGAATGCGTAAGATCGCATTGGGGAATGCGTAAGATCGCATTGGGGAATGCGTAAGATCGTATTGGGAATGCGTAATATCGCATTGGGGGATGCGTAACATCGCATTGGGGAATGCGTAAGACCGCATTGGGGAATGCGTAAGATCGCATTGGGGAATGCGTAGGATCGCATTGGGGATTGCGTAAGATCGCATTGGGGAATGCGTAAGCTCTCCTTGGGGAATGCGTAAGATATCATTGGAAAATGCGTAAGATCGCATTGGGGAATGCATAAGATCTCATTGGGGAATGCGTAAGATCGCATTGGGGAATGCGAAAGATCGCATGGGGGAATGCGTAAGGTCGCATGGGGGAATGCGTAAGATCGCATTGAGGAATGTGTAAGATCTCATTCTGGAATGCGTAAGATTACATTGGGGAATGCGTAAGATTTCATTGGAATGATAGCTGTTCTAATAAACAAAGAACCACAAAAATATGCATTCCTCCAAATTTACTACTTGTTTATAACAATATGCTTAGCAGTTCACAGCAAATGCCCTTCCCCCCACCAAACTTTCTGCACTATCTCCGGAACGACGAAAAATGGAGAGCTGAAATTCCGTGACTTCATAGTATATCATATTGGGGTCATTTTGAGCCTGTTTCTATAACCCCCCAAGCAGAGAATCATGGGTAAATTCAAGATGGCGCCCACGTGGGATATCCGAAAAGTGGTGTTTTCGTCATATTTCTTCAACATTTCTGCTTTTCCGCCATGCAAAGTGGGCAAAACCTATTTTATTTCACATCACATTAATATTTACTATTTTACCATGCAGTTTCTGCGGAGAAATTGCATAAATATAAAATTCGAAAAATCTGCCTGAAAAATTGAACAAAAAAAAAACGTTTTTGAAAATCACATCACTGTGACGTCATCATAGAGGCCATCTTTGATGTTTTTACTTTTCTGGTAGAGCTTGACCCAAAGACATAGTGTGGTAACTTTCATCCCCCTAACTCAAGAGGTAAGAACAATAATTAGGGGGAGGGGGGGGGTATTAAAAAACCCAGGCCAGATAGGGTTAATAGGCAATCTTGGTCCACAAAGAATTCTTAATTTTGAATATTATTTAAGTATGTATGAAGTGGAAAACTAAAGAAACAAAATGATTATATTTGAACTATTGAAACGGTTGAACTCCATCTACAAAAAAAAATGATAATCATATGGGTCTGCTCTGAAATATACGAACAGAAAGTAAAAAAAAAAAACAATGATTATTTCTTTATTGAGAATAGATCGCTGGAGTTTCAATTAGCTACCTCGACTACAGATGGCGTCGCGACGTCACAAAGGCAGGAGGTACGTTACGTTGAGTGGACCCGAGCTGCCCAACGTCAAAATAACATTATAACATTCAGAATCGCCTACCGTAGTTCATTCGTTGGGAATTTATTGAGAACTACTGACTGAATTTTGCTGACATATGTGGATATTGACATTTTTGAAGGAGATAAATTTTCCACGAGAATGAAATATTTTTCTTTGCAATTTTAGCCACTGGCCGTTTTGTTAGGAAACAGGTGACACGTTATGAATATGAATATGATATGCTGAGGTGATTATATAATGGTCGTATTCAGCAACAAATCACCATGTGACAATATATCGAGGAAGGGGCGGCTAAATTAACCTTGAGCACAACTGACAGGGGTATTTTCTGTTTCCCTGGTCCACACACCGGGGACACTTGAGGTGTTTATCACGGTAATACTTGAAGTTATAGCCTCCGCCTACAAGCGAATGAAAGGAAAAACATCAGTGGACAGTCCTTCTCGCAGTTTCAACAATTCAATGATTCATGTTAACAGAATCATGGTAGTGCGGTTCTATCATATCCTACAAATCATCTCCCTAGTATAATCCGTGGCGTGTCCGACTCCTCCTCCTTCTCCTCCTGCTCCGCTTTACTCACTATACTATTAAAGAAGCTGGGCACAGCGGGTCGCATAGGTGTGGCGCGGGATAGGGTGGGGCGAGAGACCTGGGGCTTTCACTACCTGAGATTCCATGGGCCAGGCTTGCACCCTACAGCAGAATGGCCCCACTGCGCATGCGCGATGAGTAGTGTGCAAAGAGTAGTATAGAAAGGGCATGCGATCTCCCTAGTATTGTTAATGTGTATAATTCCTGCTAAGCACTGGTCAGCACCATACAGTAGAATGGGTCGACTGCGCATGCGCGATGAGTAGTGCGCAGTGAGTAGTATAGAAAGGGCACGCGATCTCCCTAGTATTGTTAATGTGTATAATTCCTGCTAAACACTGATCAGCTACTTGGAAGATAGACAGTTTTTAATAACGTCTACGATTCCAAGGAAGACAATTGAATTGAATTTTATCTCAACGGAATCACAGCGCCCACTAGGGCAATCACTATAATCACAGCGCCCACTAGGGCAATCACAATAATCACAGCGCCCACTAGGGCGATCACAATAATCACAGCGCCCACTAGGGCAATCACAATAATCACAGCGCCCACTAGGGCAATCACTATAATCACAGCGCCCACTAGGGCAATCACTATAATCACAGCGCCCACTAGGGCTATCACAATAATCACAGCGCCCACTAGGGCAATCACTATAATCACAGCGCCCACTAGGGCAATCACAATAATCTCAGCGCCCAGAAGGAGCACACAGTCACAATAACCACAGTGCCCACATGGAGCACACAGTCACAATAATCACATCGCCCACTAGGGCAATCACAATAATCACAGCGCCCACTAGGGCAATCACTATAATCGCAGCGCCCACTAGGGCAATCACTATAATCACAGCGCCCACTAGGGATATCACAATAATCGCAGCGCCTACTAGGGCAATCACTATAATCACAGCGCCCACTAGGGCAATCACAATAATCTCAGCGCCCAGAAGGAGCACACAGTCACAATAACCACAGTGCTCACATGGAGCACACAGTCACAATAATCACAGCGCCCTCTTGCAGCGCCTACTAGGGCAATCACTATAATCACAGCGCCCACTAGGGCAATCACAATAATCTCAGCGCCCAGAAGGAGCACACAGTCACAATAACCACAGTGCTCACATGGAGCACACAGTCACAATAATCACAGCGCCCTCTTGGAAGACACACTCACAATAATCACAGCACCCACTAGGGGCACACGCTCACAATAATCACTGCACTCACTAGGAGCACACACTCACAATAATCACAGTGCTCACTAGGAGCACACAGTCACAAAAATCACAGCGCCCTCTAGGAGCATACAGTCACAATAATCACAGCGCCCTCTTGGAAGACACACTCACAATAACCCCAGCGCCCACTAGGGGCACACAATCACAATAACCACAGCCCCATCTAGGAGCACACAATCATAATATTCACACCGCTCTCTAGGAACACGCAGTGACAATAATTATAGCACCCACTAGGAGCAGACAATCACAATAATCATAGCGCTCACTAGGAGTACACAAGCACAATAATCACAGCGCCCACTATGAGCACACAGTCACAATAATCACAGCGCCCACTAGAAACACTCAATGACAATAATCACAGCGTCCACTAGGAGCACACAATCACAATAATCACAGCACCCACTAAGAGCACGCAGTCACAATAACCACAGCGCCCCCTAGGAGCACACAGTCACAATAATCACAGAGCCCTCTAGGAGCACACAAACACAATAATCACAGCGCCCTCCAGGAGCATACAGTCACAATAATTATAGCACCCACTAGGAGCAGACAATCACAATAATCATCACATCATTGTTCCGTTGTCTGCCGTTCAAGGTGAAATTGTTATGCCCCATTCCCCGGCATATTTCTGCAAAAATAAGAGCATGAATTCCAGGCAAACACCTAAAATGTGCCAAGACCTCTTAACCCAATTGTGTTTTGTAGGATATGATTTGCATGATTAATGTATAGTATACATAACAGGTATAACAGTTTTTATTCGAGCGCTGTGGCGGGATTACCAGGTTAGGGCGATCCCGCTCTCTAAAATGAAGGTATAACATGAGGCAGCACCTAAAAGGTACAACAACCCCTCAGCCAGACAGTACAACAACCCCTCAGCCAGACAGTACAACAACCCCTCAGCCAGACAGTACAACAACCCCTCAGCCAGACAGTACAACAACCCCTCGGCCAGACAGTACAACAGCCCCTCAGTCAGACAGTACAACAACCCCTCAGTCAGATAGTACAACAACCCCTCAGTCAGACAGTACAACAACCCCTCAGCCAGACAGTACAACAACCCCTCAGTCAGACAGTACAACAACCCCTCAGTCAGACAGTACAACAACCCCTCAGTCAGACAGTACAACAACCCCTCAGCCAAACAGTACAACAACTCCCCTCAGCCAAACAGTACAACAACCCCTCATCCAGACAGTTTTAGTCAGTGTTTATTGGTACACAATGAATGGAAAATGCATATGTAAAAGCTTGAAAGATTTGGTTGAATGCAGAAGATGCTTGTAAAAGATTAAAATGTGATCAGAGATAGAGATCATTAATGATTTTGAATAAATTAAAAATGACCAGCCATCCTTCCCGCCTCTCAGAAGAACTGATGTGTTTATTCATTGCAAGTTTAATGGTATCAGAGAAATACATCATTAAATATTCTGCATAAATTAAAAATGGCCGCCAAGGCTTTCATCCAATCAGATAAGCTGGTTTGGTCATTCCTTTAAAGTTTCTTGATGTATCGATAATCTATAGTTTTGCACTGAACAGTGAAATAGTTTCCGAGATACACAAGATCCATGGTTTCGCATAAATTAAAGATGGCCACCAAAGTTCCCACCCAATCGGGTGCAGATTCAATAGGGTTCTGGGTCACGAGCATATGGATGTGCACGGCAAGTTGTATCGATAATCTATACCAAGTTTCACAATGAACAGCGAAATGGTTTCCGAGATACACAAGATTCATGGTTTTGCATAAATTAAAGATGGCCGCCAAAGTTTCCACCCAATCGGGTCCAGATTCAATAGGGTTCTGGGTCACGAGCATATGGATGCGCACGACAAGTTTGGTGTCCTAGGGTAAGTCGTTCTAAAGATATCTTGGTAACGAGAAAGCTGTGACGGTTTTGCATAAATTAAAGATGACCGCCAAAGTTTCCAACCAATCGGGTCCAGATTCAATAGTCTTGTGGATGACCACCCAACAATCCTGCATACCAAATCTGAGGTCTCTAGAAGCAACGGTTTGGCTTCTAGACCGGTCACAAGAATTGTTGACGAATTTTCCGGGAAACCGCAAAATTCATCATAAATTACCCAAATTCGATAGGCTTGTGGCTGATCACCCAACAATCCTGTATATCAAATTTGAAGTCTCTAGAAGCAACGGTTTTGGCTTCTAGACGGATCACAAGAATTGTTGACGACTGAGGATCAGACGACCGGACGACCGTACGACCGGACGATCGAACGGACGTACTTGACGACGACAAGACCCCACAGCCTAATAGGCTGAGGGGTAAAAAGATCTTTTTGCTCAATAACTTTTGATTTCTTCTTAACCAATGCTTCAAAAATAGCCCGCCTAATTATTTTTCTTACCCCTTGATCTAGGGGACTGAAACTTACCACACCATACCCTTTGGTCAAGTTCCACCAGAAAATGTAAAAAAAATCCAAGGTAGCAGGTTCGATGACGTGTCACAGTGACGTCATTTTCAAAAACGGCATTTTTTGTCGATTTTTCTGTCAGATTTTTTGAATTTTTTATTTATACAATTTCCCTGCAAAAACTGCATGATAGATTAGTAAATAATAATGTGATGTGAATAAAGTAGTTTTTGTCCACTTTTCATCGCGGAAAAGCAGAAATTTTGAAGAAATATGACGAAAAAAAATTTCTTGTCCCCACGTAGCCGCCACCTTGAATTTACCCATGATCCTCGGGGGCGGGGGGTATGCAAATAGGCTCAAAATGACCCCAATATGGTACGCTATAAAGTTATGAACATTCAGCTCTCAACTTTCCGTCGTTCCAGAAATGGCACAGGAAGTTTGGTAGGGGGCCAGCCTGGTAGTGGTAGGGTTACAGTTCGAATTGACCAATCAAGTGCTTTGTAACTGGAGGATATCACGTGATTTGTTGTTACAAGACAACTGTACCACTCTTAGACAGTGTAATAGTCTAAGAGCGACAACTGTAGAGAGAGTTCATTTTTTCAGTTCTGATTTGGTGCAAATTTCTGTAGGAAATGATTGGGGTACACTGGGACATTTTTCACTTTATTTCTGTAAAATCTCCGCTATTATTGTTCTGTACAGTAGCCTTCTATTCTGTAGTTATAACTAATCTTTACTATGACAAAATCATGCAAAAAGTTATAAACCATCTGTTATACTTTTCTTCTGAATTACATGTTTAAAAGACTAAACAGTGTCCCAGTTTGCGGGGCGCACCGGAACACCCACTGGGGTGCAGTGGGGGCAATAATCGAAATACATTTTAAATCATGTATATAGGTTTCATTAGAGATTAGACGATTCAATAGTGAGTTTCTATTTTAGACCCCTGCTTTACATAAAATACTGATCATCAGAGGCCAAATTTGAAGGAAAAAATAGTGTGATTCACATTACAATGGAAAATGTTCTTAAAACTCATCAAATCCGATCGGATTACTAATTACTACTGCATAGCAGATAAAATAATGCACTTTAATAACATTTTATGATGAAAGAAAATTTCATCATTTGATTACTGTCGTCCAAGTGTGCTCCAGTAAAAGTGTCCTGTCTGCCACGGGTGCATGAATATATTCCGTCTTGCGAAAAAAAAAAATAAACAAATACATACATGATCGAAAGAATTAAATTATACCTTTGTCCATCATCTTTCAATAGTACCAAAACAGTAACGAATGACCGCAGAAAAGTGGTACAATAAAATATCTTCCTCCGTCCTGAAAATTTACTCGGACTGTTCAAAAGCAATTTTTTGACGCAAATATTTTACCACTGATAGGTTTTACTTATAGTCAGTGTGGGTGTTATATGGAGGTGGTACGTTTTTCTTGATAATAATGTAATGTGTTTCCTGTACTTAACATAGAAGTTAGACGATTTTTCCCACTGTGCCCCATGCCCCACTGTGCCCCATGTCCCACTGTACCACATGTCCCACTGTACCACATGTCGCACTGTGCCCCATGTCCCACTGCACCACATGTCTCATTGTGCCCCATGTCCCACTGTACCACATCTCCCACTGTACCGCATGTCCCACATCTCCCACTGTACCGCATGTCCCACTGTACCACATGCCCTACTGTACCGCATGTCCCACATGTTCCACTGTACCGCATGCCCCACATGTTCCACTGTACAACATGTCCAACTGTGCCCCATGTCCCACTGTACCACATGTCCCACTGTACCACATGTCGCGCTGTGCCCCATGTCCCACTGCACCACATGTCTCACTGTACCACATGTCCCACTGCTCCACATCTCCCACTGTACCGCATGTCCCACTGTACCACATGTTCCACTGTACCGCATGTCCCACATGTTCCACTGTACCGCATGTTCCACTGTACAACTTGTCCAACTGTGCCACATGTCACACTGTACCACATGTCCCACTGTACCACATGTCCCACTCTGCCCCATGTCCCGCTGTACCACATGTCCCGCTGTACCCCTATCCCACTGTACCACATGTCCCTCTGTACCCCAGTCTCTCCTATCCTTCGTCTCAATCAGCCTATGACTAAATCACCACGAGGACAGTAATACCGGTAGTCAATACAGTAAGTTCATGTTATGGGGATTATTGCGCAATATGAATGAAGCCGCTGTATATTAACCAGGCCTGGTGCGTGTTGGGGAGGGGGGGGAGGGGGGAGCATCGCCACAATCCCTAAATATTTCGGTTACTCCTTGTGGGTTGAAACTTACCACACTGAGCTGCAAAAAACAAATTGTGTTTTTTTAAATGTGTTGTGTTGAAATCAACATGGTTTTGTGTTAAACTTCATATATTAACACAAAATTTTGTTGATTTCAACACAAATTAGTGTAGAAAAATGTAGAAAACCCAAGATGACGGCTTTGATGACGGAGGGGGTGAGGGGTATGCAAATAGGCTCAAAATGGCATTTGTTAAAATAATTTTTTGCGGGTCAGCTTTCATTTTTTAGTCGTTCCGGAGATTGGTAGGGGGTTGGGTAGGTTAACTCGATGTTTTCGAAGTATAGTGACTTAAATCTTAAAGAAGGCACAGTTGAACCTATCACAAAGTTAAAGAGGGCACAGTTGATCCTATCACAATCCATTGACCTGTTCTTTTCCCTACACGGTTTTGTGAGAAACACCAATTCAATCAGTAAACGAATTGAATTGAATTCTGGGAAACACCGCATTATTTCTTTAAGGAAACGTATGTATCGATACCCCGCAACATCTCGGGGAGTAGTCATTGTTATTGTAGGGAATATACCGTTGATGTCGGGGAGTAGTCATTGTTATTGTAGGGAATATACCGTTGATGTCGGGGAGTAGTCATTGTTATTGTAGGGAACATATCGTTGATGTCGGGGAGTAGTCATTGTTATTTAGGGAATATACTGTTGATGTCGGGGAGTAGTCATTGTTATTGTAGGGAATATACCGTTGATGTCGGGGAGTAGTCATTGTTATTGTAGGGAATATACCGTTGATGTCGGGGAGTAGTCATTGTTATTGTAGGGAATATACCGTTGATGTCGGGGAGTAGTCATTGTTATTGTAGGGAATATACCGTTGATGTCGGGGAGTAGTCATTGTTATTGTAGAGAATATACCGTTGATGTCGGGGAGTAGTCCTGGAGATTTACTGTATGAATGAACGTTTTCTCGATCTCTGTCTGGATATTTTTGTATTTATCTCAAAACGGTTCTCTAATAAATATTCTATTTTCACGCATTGCTTGGTGAGTTAAGAATGGTCCCTACGCACTTTATCCACGCATGGAAGATGGGATGTGATAGATTCCACTAGATGGCGCCACTGGCAAATCCGCCTTACCTAACTTGTTTATTCGAATCCAAATGTTTGTCATTCACTACAATTCTCCCAAAACATTACGCCTATACTCGAGGCAATTGATCAGTATAGCTATACACACAAAAATATCGTGTGGAAATTGGTCATCGGAGCTGTGGTATTTCTTTCATAGGATGTGGTGATTAGCGCCATCAATATGTAAAG
Source organism: Hanleya hanleyi (assembly GCA_036873755.1). Taxonomy (NCBI): domain Eukaryota; kingdom Metazoa; phylum Mollusca; class Polyplacophora; order Lepidopleurida; family Hanleyidae; genus Hanleya; species Hanleya hanleyi. The sequence goes on from JAVTVY010000690.1 coordinate 25,519, forward strand.
CAATATTTGTTGGATACTGTTGGGAATACTGCTGGATACTGTTGGGAATTTATCAACGGTTTTACGACGGATGTATTATAGTGTCTGTATAATTCAGAAAACAAAAATCAAAAGTATTTCACATTACTAAATCGTCATCGACCTTTCGAACAAAACAAGCTGCTGTACCTCGAAAAAATACTGTCAATGGTGGTCACGAGGAGCATCTCAGATAAATAAAGTTTCCACTTTATCAATGGTGCTCACAAAAGATTGGTAACTCCGCACATGTCCGCAACAACAATACATGTAGGATTAATCCTGGAATGAAGTTTTAGGTACTAATCACATTAAAAATTTTAGATACTAATCACAATTAAATTTGGGATATTATTTTTCAGCTGAATTGACGTGTACCTAGCTACGAAGGTCGAATTACTGTTGTAGGTATGTGTAGTAACCGAACAGAGTACGATGACGAATCTCATGTCGAATGCCAAAACACATGTACCGTTTTGACCTTATATACGGACGTCTAAATAATACATCCATATCCTATGCAATCGATCCTCGGTACATATCACAATTAAAATAGTTATTTGAAATGTGACGCATTTTACATATGACGAGAAACGGACGTAGATTTGATATACTAGTATATGCCCTGCAAAATGAAAAAAGAAGAAGATATGGTACGTTAAGGCGAGGATACGACCCCAGCGATGTACCGGTACAGGACCAAAACTAAAACATTAACTATGATGAATTAGATATTCATGGAATAAATGCATTACAATTACTCTGGGTATACAAGAAAATTTTGATTTTTGGCATTTCATTGGGACCGAAACATCGCCTTAACATAGCACATTCTTTATGCTTAGACAACCGTTGGTTTTTCACCACTTCAAAGTAGGCGAATAATTGGAATGAGCAAAACTTTTGTTGTTTGTGTATTACCACATGGAAGTGTTATTTTAGAAGGAATTGATTATGAATCTATAGAATGATCTGTTCTTTCTCTTCTGTGTTGAGGTCCCATACATATGTCCCACTGTACCACATGTACCATGGCCACAAATCGAGAAGATGACCTGGTCCCGTGAGAAGATAGAAGCGGGACATGTTTTCCTGCCGGACCTACTTTCCCTCTACTCCTACATTAAGCCTTACCCGCCATCTCTATCTTTTTGTGTTTATGGAATGAGCTGCTCGGTAATGTTACAATAATTCGCAGATGCGCTTGCGCAAGTTTCACATAATGTATGAGCGTTGCATGCAGTAGTGTACATTAGATTTTAACATCACTGTACACAGATAAATGTGAGAGGAAATGATCATTGTATCGGAAATCATCCCTCAAGTCATTTAGTCGATTCGGCGCATCTCATTAACCTTTTACAGCATAGCTCGATTGTTGGCCCAAATGGAACTGTTATGCCATAAAATAGTTGGGATATTGTGCGCTCGCTGGAGTATCAGCAAGAATTCACCAGCTATAGACATCTCGTGTAACAAGGTTTGAACGACAAACTACGGCCGTGTCGCCATAAAGTCATTCTCTCACAACTGCCGAGTGTCTTGCAAAACGAAGTAGGACGAATGGACAACTTCATAATTTCCTTATCTACAAAAAGAAACACATCGCCCAAACTTCGGAAGAACGATCTCCTACCATGGACTCAAATTCCATCGTCGTTTTGAGTTGATTGGCTCCAACTTTGTGGGAAGCCTTGAGAAACTGGTGTCGAAATATTTGACTTCGGTGGTTTTGAATGTGGTATTTCTCTGGCATCTTCATCGGACAATTGATACCGCATTGCTAAAGTGTGCCAGGCCTGCCGGTCAACAACGAGAAGATTGCTTTCCTCTCTGATATCTACATAATTTCTGTGCTTTGAACCGTGAACTTTGCTGCAAACCGTCAATATGCAGGAGAATGTGGACCATCCTCACCGGAATGTCTCACAACGAAGGTAGGTACATATTAATTATATTGTACGCTCTTAATTATATTGCAATTAACTGTCTCGTCAAACCAAATATTGAAATTTCAATTTGTGACAAATATCCATTCGTGGCATTGAATCCTAATATCTAGCTTTTGTGTTTGCTCATTCACGAGTGATGTAACTTGCACAAGAATACAGGGTTGATTATCCGAAACACACTTCACAATTGGTGCTTTTTCACGTGAAATCCAAATTAAGATTGACATTCTATTATTATGCCCCTCTAAAAAAATTCAAAATGAGCCTCTCCCGTTGATTCGGAATACAATATAGAATAATACTTTTAAATTACTGGATTAAAAGTCCAGGAAATGAAAAATCAGAGGGGACGTGGGGGGGAGGGGGGAGGAGGGGGGCTCAATAACTATAACCGTGATAATAAACGTAGCCATGATCGTAAAATACTTGGCGCGAGGATTCGGTTCCCAATGAGGCGAGGTTTACTGTTTCTGTGAAATATATTTTAACATCAAACGCATTATCTTCTTGTATGCTCAGTGTAGGCAGTTGGGATAACACATTTTGCTACAAATGGTCGATTTCGTGATGAATAGTGTTCATTCGCATTGCTTATGTCATATGTTTCAAATCCTCGAATAAACGCACCAGGTCCTTGATTTCACGACAGATATTAGTAATGTTTATTTATATAGTGGCAGGTACATACATTTTCTAGTTTACAAACAATATCGCAGTTATCCAGTCCCCAACCGGGCTTATACCACTTTAAACTTATTAATATTGAATGTTTGTGTCACGTGGCGCCGCACACAACAATGACTTTCGCTTAATAAATTGTGCTGTACGTAGATTTTTAGAGATATAATCTTATTACTGCGTTTTATCCACCACATAAACAAATTGAGAAAATATAAAATAATACCGACGCATAGCATGTCAATCGATGGTTCTTCTGGCATGGTCTCCATAAAAAAAAACGAAAAAGAGGGAAGACCAGATGCCCAAGACGATGATGACAGTCATTTAGAGTATAATATATACACGCTTAAAACTAAAGTGTTGAAACTTACTCGTAGAGTGTTGAAATAACCCTTTAAGTGTGTCCACGGGGACAACACTTAAAGAGCAACTTTCTGTGGACACACTTAAATGGTTATTTCAACACTTCACGAGTAAGTTTCTACACTTTAATTTTAAAAGTGTACATTTTGCAATGACCTATACAATTATTTTTATCATTCTCATTGTATAAATATTGATACTTCACATTTCTCATACATTGATGTATAACATTGATAGTATGTCTCATCATGTCTTGAATATAAGTGGTCTCTAAAAATAATAATGACATATTTTCCTCGAATAGTAAATTTAGTTTTTCACCCTCTGAAGCATAACTGGAAAAATCAAAATCTCTAAGTAGTTCTAATCTTTCTCTCTCATATAATTTGCAATGCATAACAATATGAAAATTGTCTTCTATCACATCGTTCGTTGATAATTCTCATATTCGCATTTCTATGTTTTCGCCTCGAAATCGACCAACTTCCACCCGTAGACCACATCGCAATTGTGCACAGAGCAAACGTTCAAATTTCGACAGGTTTACCATGACATACTTTTCGGTTCAATATTCATTTTTGAAAGTGACGTACTTTATGTTATATTTTCAACCCATACATAGGCCTATTTTAACGATTGTTTCCCTCATGATCAGTATTTCCTTTCCAAAGTAATCTCCATTTATCTTTGGAGGAATATTTGTCGTAAGAGGCGACTAACTGGGGAACATATGGGGTTCCAGGGTGTGCAAAGGAATAGAACTCCCCTCCCGTGGGATCCAGGGTGTTAAAAGGAATATGACCCTTCCCGTGTGGTTTCCGGGTGTGAAACTGAATAGGAATCAAACGTCGTGATATGACTGAAATAGTGTTGAAAGCGACGTTAAATGATATTGACTCAGTCATTACTCGCGTGTCTCGATTCGTCGTTCTCAGTAGAACAAATTAACTACTATTTTCTTTCTAGGACAATCCGCTATACATGTGTTTAGACCCTCTGTCTCCAGGCTGAACATACAGAAAATTACAAATATTCATCGCGCTATACGATGTATAACCGCCTGATCAGGAGTTTTTGTAACTTGGTATTTTTAGCAGTGAAGATTCGTTTTATAGAAATGTTAAATCATCAGTGCCCCATTATATTATGAACTCACAGTAAACAAACCATGTGCCCAGATAACCATCTGTGATAATAACCATCTCTCATATTTAACTCTGTGTGGTATCTGTGTTTGTGTATATTTTTAGTTGTTTGTGACCCCGTTTTATTTATTCTTATTTATTTTCGAGTAATTTATTTATCTACGTTTATTATTTAATATATGTTATCAGACTTGTAAACGGGGCAATGGCCTGCTGGATTCTGAATTTGAAATAAATAAAAAAATAAATAAAGAAATATTATCTCTGCCAAAGCTGATCATTCCAGTGGCTCTTATGCAGTCTCTATTGAAGCGAACGATTATTCTCAAGTCTGATTCTGGCTTCTCTTCAAGAATGCTAACTAAATTGTTGGAAATTATCTTAACCATGCAATATTCGTTCTACGGTCGTTCCACTGGAACGAATACTTGACTTCACTTTCCGTTATCCAAACACAGAATGAGAAACAGAGTTTTGTAAAGGGAAAATTATCAGAAATGTTCATATTGTTGTTAAAGAAAAGCTTATTTGTTATATTGTAAAATTAGCCGAGACGATGTTTCAGTATTAGGAGAAAGTACGAGTATAGTTCTCGGCACTGACTCATCTGTATCATTGCATGTTATCTCATGGAGTATGTACGGGTCTCCATTCCAGATCTGCTCAAAAGTGAAATTTGACGAAAATTGAGAAAAGGTGACGGTTGACGCAATATTTCAAGGAAATTCAAGAGAAATACTCGCATATTTGTTGTTGATAATCTTTACCCCGAAATATTAAAAGTGTCAATACTAGCAATTAGTTGTTGCCCAAAACGGTTCTGGGATGACTTCATATGTGTACAGAGAGAAAAGGGCGCTAGTATCATCTCGAAACAGAGGATTTCGCATAAGTACATTACATCAAGCATTCTCGCTCCTCCAGAGGCACACACCTACTGTATCTCTGGATGAAGTACCGCTCCACTGCTGTATTTCGAGCATTTTTTTCATGAGTACATGTATACGTCATTCCTCTCGAACCGTGTGACCAACAGATGTGACTGATCAAAGGACTATTATTTTATTATACGATGTAATTATGGGATATTGCACAGGCGCACAGAGCTGGCATGTTCATGCCCAAATAAATAATTCGAATTTTAGCCACGTGCCACGCACAGCAACTATAGGGAGAACCGTCTATACAAATACTCGTCTGTGGGTCCTTTTATGTGCCAGCGTCTATTGGAGAGCTAGCCTAGAGAACCGTCCATACCAGCACTCGTATGTGGGTCCCTTTATGTGACAGCCTCGACCGGAGAATTCGGTTAGAGCATCGCTGTCACCTCGGCCAAAATGTATACGAAGACGCGCTTATCCATTTATTGTACAACTTTCTTTTGTACGCGATAGTTCATTCTGGTACACCAAACTGAATCTCATGGGAGGAGGCGAATCATCACTAAACCGTACCACGTCCTTTAGAGAAACCGAAGAGGGAAATAAGAATAACTACATGTAATTAGAAGATTTAGGAAACTAAGAAAACTAAAAAGGGTCGTGGCGTCGCGTCTCGATGTCAGGCTTGCACATTATTGATAATTGGTGACACTTAGTCATGATATTGTTTTGTGACCCATTACGCATTGCTTTCAATTTGCAAAGTTTCAGTTTGCTGTGATTTGCGAGTCATTGAAACTTGTCCAAGGGTGACAACAATCTTGTTGCAATAACATGTCACCTCAGCGACTCAATACTATAGTCACGAACTCGTTCAATTTATGAAGTTCAACATCTTACTTTCTAAAAAATGCATTTGTGAAATTTCAAACAACACTTCTTGAGTGAATCCGGATTGATTGACCTGTTCAGTCAAGTTGAGTAAGTTTAATACCTGGGTTAATTTCACTCAACTTGAGTGAGATCAATTGCCACTCTTTATTGAGTGAAACTCAACTTGAGTGAATTTCACTCAACTGGAGCTGGATGAATTTACACTCTTACTTGAGTGAACTTTCCACTCATGTGTTTTAGTAAGTACATATACATAAAATACAGTCACATGTTTAATTTTCAGAATTCTTTTCTTGATATAATGTATATTCTAAATATATCAGGAAAATTCACATCGACCAGACTGTAACAGTTATATGTACTCATATATCATCATGCTGAATGAGGCTATTATTATTGTTAGACTATGTCAGCTACATTTATAGACGGTGAAGTCCTATAGAATGTACATTCTCCTTCACTTCTTCCTTCTTCTCTCGACATTTCTTATATAGTTCTCCTACTTTCGAACAAATTGACCGATCTGAAAGTTTACCAGAATAACTAGGGTGAATTTCACACAACTTTAGCGGGATGAATTTACACTCACACTCGAGTGAACTTTTCACTCATGTGTTTTAGAGAGTACATATACCTAAAATACAGCTACATGTATAATTTTCAGAATTCTTGTCGCATACCACAATTGAGGTCAGTATAGTTCAAAGGTCGTCATTGTCTAAACAGTCAGGAAATTATCGAAATAGATTTTTGAGTGGAAACATCAGTGAGAGACGATATGACAGGTTAACATCAGTGAGAGACGATATGACAGGTTAACATCAGTGAGAGACGATATGACAGGTTAACATCCGTGAGAGACGATATGACAGGTTAACATCAGCGAGAGACGATATGACAGGTTAACATCAGTGAGAGACGATATGACAGCTTAACATCAGTGAGAGACGATATGACAGGTTAACATCAGGGAGAGACGATTTGACAGGTTAACATCAGTGAGAGACGATATGACAGGTTACGAAATTATGAAATGTCACTATTACTCTGGTACAAGGATGTACTTGTGGACTGTGGTTAAACTTCAGGAATACTTCACGTTGATGTCAAAACAGAAACCTATTGCGGTCGAAATGTCATAGGTCAAGGCTTTTGTGAAAACAAAACAAATCAGAAAATTAAATGTGTCGGCAAGAGCGAATACAGTGAAAATTCATAGTGGGGTCGACTATCACAACCCAACAGACGAGGGTCCAGGGGCCGCCTGGGCCCCGCAAGCTTCGGGGTTCTAGATCGCCAGATATGCGTTCTCAGCGTTTTCCCGGGAATAAATCTGAAGATAATGTATGCAGATTTATGGTTGTATTTTCACGTTTGTTCTGCATTTATAAGCACGCATCGATATTGAAAAAAAATCACACCTCATGCCCGAATCCTTTTGACTTTCTAGTTATATTCAACATATAAAACACAATGAGCTTTACATCATGGAACATTTTATGATACCGATACGATTCATTTACAAAGCTAAAAAAAGCGAATCCTCACAGCCCAACAGGCGAGGGTCCAGGGGCCGCCTATAGGCCCCGTAATGTGTGGGGTCCAAGGTAGCCGGGATGCGTTCTATGCGTTTTCCCGGAAATAAATCTGAACATAGTGTATGTGGATTCATGTTTCTATTTTCACCTTTTGTTTCGCATAATCACGCATCGATATTGAAAAATATCACAACTTATGCCGGACTTTGACTGTCTAGCTTAGCTAATACAAAAAACAGGCCTATAACACATGGTGCGCTGGCGGATTTAATATCTGATTTTAGATACATATGGAAACTCCAGCTTAAATACACACTCACAAACTGCCAAACTGCAATAATGGTCTACTCAATACACCTATAGATACACTAATTACAAAATCCACATTAGTTTATTTTACATATCATTTTAAGACATTATTTCTACGTCGAATCCCAGTGTTCGCTGATCCCTCAAAAAATAAAATAAAAATAAAATATGCAGGTTTCATGGGGTGGCGGGGGGTATGGGGCTCGTCGAGACCCTTCTGACCTCCGTCGTAGTCCACAATCTCATTTAGGCCATGTTAAAGTCTAACGCGAATAAATGTATATATATATAACGGTAAAACTATCAGTGTAACAAACATGCATTTTTCCATTCTTCTGGTTTATTATTTTTTTTACCCCTCGGCCAAATTTGGCCTAGGGGTATTGTCGTCATCATGTACGGCTGTCCGTACGTCCGTACGTCCGTACGTCCGTCCGTCCGTTACCGCGATATCTACAGAACCGTTTCATGCATGGCAACCAAACTTGGTACATCTATTTATCTTCACGTAAATCAGAAGCCTATCGAAAATGAGTCGTCTCGGACAATATTTTGCAGAGTTATGCCCCTTTTTACAAATAAAAATCCATTTATGATTTGTTATTGTGATAATTTCAGAACCGTTCCATATACAACATCCTAACGTGATAAAGTTGTTTCTCTTGACCTGAACTAGGTGCCTATCAAAAATGAGTCGTGTCGGAAAGTATTTTGCAGAGTTATGCCCCTTGTCTAATAAAATCTGTTACCGCGATATCTACAGAACCGTTTCATGCATGGCAACCAAACTTGTTACATCTATTTATCTTCACTTAAATCAGAAGCCTATCGAAAATGAGTCATCTCGGACAATATTTTGCAGAGTTATGCCCCTTTTTACAAATAAAAATCCATTTATGATTTGTTATTGTGATAATTTCAGAACCGTTCCATATACAGCATCCTAACGTGATACAGTTGTTTCTCTTGACCTGAACTAGATGCCTATCGAAAAATGCGTCGTGTCAGAAAGTATTCTGCAGAGTTATGCCCCTTGTCTAATAAAATCCGTTACCGCGATATCTACAGAACCGTTTCATGCATGGCAACCAAACTTGTTACATCTATTTATCTTCACGTAAATCAGAAGCCTATCGAAAATGAGTCATCTCGGACAATATTTTGCAGAGTTATGCCCTTTTTTACAAATAAAAATCCATTTATGATTTGTTGTTGTGATAATTTCAGAACCGTTCCATATACAACATCCTAACGTGATACAGTTGTTTCTCTTGACCTGAACTAGATGCCTATTGAAAATGAGTCGTGTCAGAAAGTATTTTGCAGAGTTATGCCCCTTGTCTAACAGAATCCACTAATTCCTATGTTAATTTAAGTTTGCATATTATTTCTATTATCATGTTAGTATACTATCACAGTTATTTATTGATTGGATGACTGATTTATTCATTTATTCTCTTAGACAATGCAAAGAATGCTTGCAAATCTGTTTTGAAAATGACATACATGTGCCATTTAGTATACATGTACTGTATTTATCTAGCCATGTGTACTGTTGTTTTGGTGAGACATCGATACAGCTCTTTCAATTTATTCAAGAAACAAATTAATTTAAGGGGAGGAAAACTTTTTTTTTTCAAGGAAAGTACTCTTACAATACCATAGGTAAATATTTCTTCCCACAAGCCAATCAATTGGTAGAGACACCCTTATTATAATAGCTGGGGTTCAGAGCCGAGGGGTTTGGATAGCGC